>PVKZ01004207.1:0-92989 GCA_004027375.1 Macroglossus sobrinus | reverse complement strand
CATCCACAAAACAATCGATGTAATATACCGCATTAACAAAATGAAGCAAAAAAGTCCTATGATCATCTTTATACATGCAGAAAAAATCATTTGATAAGGTATAACACCCATTTATGACAAAAATGTCAATAAAATGGATATAAAAGGCAAATACCTCAACATAATTAAGGCCATATATGGCTAACATCACATTCAATGGTGAGAAACTGAAATCTTTTCCTCTCAGATAAGGAATGAGATAAGGATGCCCACTCTTGCCTCTTTTAGTCAACATAGTATTGGAAGTCCTAGTCAGAGCAATTAGGTAAGAAAAAGAAATAAAATACATCCAAATTGAAAAGGAAGGAGTAAAACTGTCACTATTTGCAAACATACTATTATATATAGAAAACTCTAAAGTCCATCAACAGACTATTAGAAATTACAAACAAATACAGTAAAGTTTCAGGATATAAAATTAACATATAAAATACTGTTGTATTTTTATACACTATTAACAAACTATCAGAAAGAGAAAAAGGAAAACAATTTCATTTATAATCACAAAAAAGAATAAAAGTCCTAGGAATAAACAACAAACAAGGTGAAAGAACTGTACACTGAAAACTACAAGGCATTGTTTGAAAGAAGTTGAAGATGACCCAAAGAAATGAATAGATACTCCACGCTTATGGAGCAGAAAAATTAAGACTGTTACAATGTTCATACTAGCTAAAGAAATCTACAGATTCAATGCAATCTTTATCAAAATCCCAATGGCATTTTTCCCCCCACAGAATTAGAGTTAAAAATTTTCTCAAATATGTATGGAGCCACAAAAGACCCCGACTAGCCAAAGCAACACTGAGAAAAAACAAAGCCATATGTATCACACTGCCATGTTTTAAACTATATTATAAAGCTGTAGCAATCAAAACGGTTTGGCAAACAGACATACATTAATGGATCAGAATTGAGAACCCAGAAATAAACCCAAACATATACGGACAACTGATTTTTGACAAAAGAATGAAGAACACATAATGGAGAAAGTAAAGTCTCTTCAACAAATGATGTTAGGAAAACTGGACAGCAAAATAATGAAACTAGATCACTGACTTACACTATACACAAATTAACTCAAAATAGATTAAAAACTTGAATGTAATATCTAAAACAACAAAATACATAGAAGACAACATAGGTACTGAGCTTGTGGACATAGGTCTTAACAATGGTTTTGTGGATTTGACTCCAATGATAAGGGACACACAAAAATAAACAGATATACATCAAAATAAAAATCTACATAGCAAAGGAAACCATCAACAAAAGGAAAAGGCAACAAATTGAATGAGGATAGATATTTGCAAATGATACCTCCGATAATGGGTTCAAACCCAAAATATGAAAAACTCGTACAACTCAATAACAACAATAAAAACTAAACAATTTAATTAAAGAATAGAACAGGATAAGAACAGACATTTTACCAAGGAATACATACAGCCAGCCTAAAAGTGCATGAAAAAATGTGCAACATCACTAATTACTAGGAAAATGGAAATCAAAACCACAATGAGATGTCACTTCACACTTGTTAGAGACAGGCTATTATCAAAAAGACGAAAAGTTATTGGAGAGGCTGTGGAGAAAAGGGAACCCTCGTATACTGTTAATGGGATTGTAAATTTGCTCAGTCATTATAGAAAACAGTATGGAGGTTCTTAAAAACATTAAGAACAGAATTATGATATGATCAGCAATTTCTCTTCTGGGTATTTATCTGAAGAAAATGAAAACACTAATTTGAAAAGATACATAAATTCAATCGTCATTGCATCATTATTTAAAAGAGCCAAGATATGAAAACAACCTGTGTTGATCACCAGATAAATGGATAAAGATGTGGTATGTATACAATAGAATACTACTTGGTTACAAAAAAATTGTAAAACTGTCATTTGTGACAACATGGATGGACCTTAGGGAACTATGCTAAGTGAAATAAGTCAGACAGAGAAAGACAACCACTATATGATGTCACATATATGTGGAATCTAAAACCAGACCAAACCAAACAAAGGAACAAACAAAACAAAACAAAACAACCAAAAACTTATTGATACAGACAATAGACTGGTGGTAACCAGAGGAGAAGGGGAGTGGGGAAGAGAGAAAATGGAAAAAGGGGGTCAAATGTAAGGTAAGGGGTAGAAGCTAGACGTTTGGTAGTACACTATAAAGGTATCTAAGAGGGGAAAAAATGGTGTAGATGATAGAGGCTCTGTACATCCCTCTGGTGCCCAAATCAAAGTTGTGACAGAAACAAAGAGCAAACAGTAAGGAAAATCACCTGGGATTTAGATGAACAAATCTGACAAGTAGGGAGAGAACTAGATAATCACCCTACAACAGAAGAAGATAAGAGTGGGTGAGGTCGTGAGTTTGACCTGTCCTGAGCGACTGAGTGGGATTGAGGCCATAACAGTGGTAGCTGCAGACGGCTTTTAAAGGGCCATGTCTGCCAGCGAACTTTTGCAGTGACAGACTTGCTCGCTGTGAGCACAAGTGCTTGTTTGGTTGTGCAGCGGGCACCAGGGATTTACAGGGGCTCTTTGAGTTTTTGGAGTGAGGGCCAAGGCAAAACTTACTCTGTATAGAAGTGCTGCTGGTATCCATTGTTCTTCTGTTTAACCCACCTCAGGCTCATGATACCTTCCTTCAGCAGTCCCCTACCTTTTTGGCACCAGGTACCAGTGCTCCTGATAATCTGATGTGGAGTTAAAGTGGTGATGCTAACGCTGGGGAGAGGTTTCAAATACAGATGAAGCAGCACTTGTTTGCCTGCTGCTCACCTCCTTCTTTGCTCATCTAATAGGTCATGGAACGGTACCAGATCACAGCCTGGGATTTGGGGACACCTGCTTTACCTGACTCAGCTCTCTCTCCTTCCCTTTTAACATACATATGATTTACTTATATATTATGCTTTCTGTTGGTGAATCCTTTTCTGTGTTATTCACAGACACATTCTACCACTTAGAACATTGCCTGGTCTGTATTTGCTCTGTGTGGAATATTGACTTTTGGATGCGGACTTCTCGGTTCAAATAAAATTAACAAAAGGGAAGGTGTATTGGCAGATATCCACACCAGCAATATTGAAATTATTTCATGAATTTCTACTTTTCTCTTTATAATCTTTTGTATTCTACTTTTCTAAGGTTTATTTGATTAAAAAAAGTCTATCTTCTAAGTTGGCTAATTAGCTCATTTATTCTCAGACTTCATGCCTTTCTAACAGAACACTAATACTATGTGATCACTCTTAGAACATTCTTGTTATATCTGACAGATTTTGATAGGTACTGTAATTTATTGTTCAATATTAGGTATTCTTCTATAAATCATTTAGAATTATGTCTTATAGCTCTATATCTCTCTTTATTAATTTGAAATGTATACTCTATCTTAGTTTTTCGATAAAGCTCTATGCTGTTTTCCACAGTGGCTGTACCAATTTGCAGTCACACCAGCAGTGTATGAGGGGTTCTTTTTCTCCACATCCCCTCCAACATTTGTTATTACTTCTCTTGTTGAGTACAGCTATTCTAACAGGTGTGGAATGATATCTCATTGTGTTTTGAATTGCATTTACCTAATAGCTAGTGATGTTGAGCATCTTTTGATATATTTGTTGGCCATTTGTATGTCCTCTAAAGAGAAGTGTCTGTTTAGGTCCTTTGCTCATTTTCTCATTTTTTGAATGGGTCTTTTTTCTTGTTGTTGTTGTTGTTGTTGTTGTTGTTGTTGTTGTTGTTGTTATTGAGTTTTATGAGTTCTTGTGTATTATGGATATTAGGCCCTTATCAGAGGCATTGCTTACAAATATATTTTCCCATTTGGATGATTGTCTCTTTACCTTGTTCATGGTTTCTTTTGCTGAGCAGAAGATTTTAATTTTGATGTAGTCCCATTCATTTATTTTTACTTTTACTTCTCTTACCGATGATGTCAAATTCATAAAACCCTCTTTAAGTCCAAGGTCCTTCAGTTTAGTTTCTATGTTTTCTTCTATGCATTTTATTGTTTCAGGTCGTATATTCAGGTCATTAATCCATTTTGAGTTAATTTTGGTGTGTAATGATAGACAACAGTCTAGATTAATTCTATTTCAGGTAGACTACCAATTTTTCCAGCACCATTTATTGAAGACGTTTTCCTTTCTCCACTGTATATTTTTGGCTTTTTTGTAAAAAATTATTTGCCCATTTAAATATGCATTTACTTGTGGACTCTCGCTTCTGTTCCACTGGTCCATGTGTCTGTTTTGCTACCAATACCATGCCATTTTGATTACTGTCTCTGTGTAGTATAATTTGAAGTTCGGCAGAGTGATACCTCCAGCCTCGTTCTTATTTTTCAGGATGGCTTTGGCAATTCAGGGTCTTTTGTGCTTCCATATGATAATTTTTTTTATTTATATTTTTAAAAAATGATGCTGGGATTTTAATGGGGATTCCATTAAATCTGTATAATGCTTTAGGTAATATGGTTATTTTAACTACATTGATGTTTTCAATCCAAGAACATGGAATATCTTTCCATTTCTTTGTATCTTCTATTTCTTTTAATATGGTCTTGTTTTTCATTATATAGGTCCTTTACATGTTTTATTAAGTTTATTCCTAGGTATTTTATTTGTTTTGTTGCTATTGCAAAAGGAATCATTTTTTTCCACTTTTTTCTTACACTTCATTATTAGAGTATAGGAATGCTATGAATTTTTTAACATTGATTTTAACTAGGTTTTCTATATAAAGAATCATGTCATCTGCAAATAGTGACAGTTTGACTTTTTTGTTTCCTATTTGGATGCCTTTCATATTTTTCTCTTTTCTGATTGCACTTGCTAGGACCATCAAAGTTAAATTGAATGCAGTGGTGATAGTGGACAGCCTTGTCTTGTTCCTGATCTTAGAGAAAAGATTTTTATTTTTTCAACATTTAGTATAATGTTGGCTAAGGGTTTATCATATATGGCCTTTATTATGTTAAGGTACTTTCCTTCTATACTGATTTTGTTACATGATTTGATCATAAATGGATGCTGCATCTTGTCAAAATGTTTCTTTGCATCTATTGATATGATCATATGATTCTTATTTTTAAATTTGTTTATGTAGTGTACCACATTAATTGATTTGCATATGTTGAACTATCCCTGTGCCCTTGGGATGAAGCCCACTTGATTGTGATGTATAATTTTTTTAATATGTTGCTGTATTTGGTTTGCTTATTTAGGAAATTTGCATCTGCGTTCATGAGATATATTGGTTTGTAGTTTGTGTGTGTGTGTGTGTGTGTGTGTGTGTGTGTGTGTGTGTGTGTTATCCTTACCAGTTTTTGGTATCAAAGTAATATTGGCTTCATAAAATGAGTTGTGAAGTATTGCCTTCGCTTCAGTTTTTTGGAAGAATTTGAGGAGAATAGGTATTAAATCTTCTTTGAATGTTTGATAGAATTCACTAGTGAAGCCATTTGGTCCTGAACTTTTATTTTTGGTAGGTTTTTGATGATTGTTTCAATGGCCATACTGGTGATAGTTCTATTTAGATTTTTCACTTTTTTTTTAATTCAGTCTAGGAAGTTTGTATTTTTCTAAGTACTGGTCCATTTCTTCTAGGTGATTAAATTTGGTATTATTAACTTTTTCATAGTATTCTTGTATGATCCTTTGTATTTCTTCACTATCTGTTACAATTTCTCCTTTCATTCTTGATTGTTTATTTGTGTCCTTTCTCTTTTTTTTTTTAGTAAGTCTAGCCAGGGTTTTGTCAATTTTATTAACCTTCTCAAAGAACCAGCTCCTTGTTGCATTTTTTTATTATTATTATTATTATTATTAATTATATTCAATTTCACTTATTTATGCTCTAATTTTGATTATTTCTTTCCTTCTGCTGACTTTAGGATTCATTTGCTCTTCCTCTTCTAGTCTTTTAAGATGAAGTGTTAGGTTGTTTATTTGGGCTTGTTCTTGTTTTTGAAGATAGGCCTGTAATGATGTTAACTTTCTTCTAATGACTGCTTTTGCTGTGTTCCAAATGTTTTAATATGTTATACTATCAGTATCATTTGTTTCTATGTATCTCTTAATCTCTCTTTTTGTTTTTCTCTCACCCAGTTATTCTACACTAGTATGTTGTTTAATCTCTATGTATTTGTGGGTCTTCTCTCTTTCTTTTTGCAGTCTATCTCTAGTTTCAAAGCATTATGATGAGAGAATACGGTTGGTATGATTTCAATCCTCTTATATTTGTTGAGGCTATCTCTGTGTCCCAGTATGTGGTCAATTCTTATTCCATGTGCACTAGAGAAGAATGTATCCCAAAGCAGCTGTTTTGGGATGGAGGGCTCTGTAAATGACAATTATGTCCAGTTGGTCTAATGTGTCATTTAAGGATGTTATTTTCTTATTGATTTTCTATTTGGATGATCTGTCTATATCCAACAGTGGGGTATTTAGGTCCTGTACTATGATAGTGTTTTGGTCCATTATTCTTTTTAGCTCTGTTAGTAATTGCTTTATATATTTAAAGTTTTCCTTAATTAGGAGCATAGTTATTAATAAGTGTTATGTCTTCTTGGTATGTGATTCCCTTTATCGTTGTGAAATGTCCCTCAGTATCTTTCTTTACCATTTTTATTTTGAAGTCTATTTCATCCTATATTAGTACTACTACTCTCAGTTTTCTCTGAATGCCATTTGCTCGAAATGTCATTTTCTACCCTTTTGTTTTGGGTCTATATTTGTCTTTGGAGCTGAGATGTGTCTCTGGAGGCAGCATATCGTTGTTTTTTGTTATTGTTTTTGTTTGATCCAATCTGCAACTCTGTACCTTTTTATTGGTGAGTTCAGTCCATTTACATTTAGGGAGATTATTGAAATATGAGATCTTATAGCCATTTTATCTTTTGCTTTCTGATAGCTTGGTATTTCCATTGCTTCCTTGTCCTTCTGTTTCTCTTTTCATGATTTTGGTTAGTTTTGTGGGTTTTTCCTGTTTCTTCTTGTTTTATACTTCAGTTCTGAATCTTTGCCATGTGATCATTATTATCTTGCTATAGCAAGTTTCTTCTTATTTTTATTCTTATATTGCCTTGTTCCTAGTAAGTGTTGCACTACTCTGCTTCTATTTGCCTGATAGTCACTTTACTCCTAATTATGTATGTTTTTTGTCATTTTGTTTTAGGTGAACTGACTCTTTTCAGTATTTCCTATAGTGTAGGCCTTGTAGTGAAGAATTCCCTCAATTTTTGTCTAGAAAGATATTAATTTCTCTTTCATATCTAAAGGAGAGCTTAGCTGGAGACATTATTCTAGGCTGGTAGCTCCTTTCACTTAATAGTTAAAATATTTGATTCTATTTCTTTCTGGCTTGTAAGGTCTGCACTGAGAAGTTCAATGATAATCTAATGAGTTTTCCTTTATAGGTTTCCATCTTCTTCTCCCTGGTTGTCCTGAGAATTCTGTCTTTGTCGTTGATTTTTAATAATTTTAATACAATGTTCCTTGGTGAAGGCCTTTTTGGGTTGAGATTATTGGGTATTCTGTTGACTTGTTAAATTCCAAGCTCCAGCTCATTTCTGAGATTTGGGAAATTCTCATCAACTATCTGTCTGAAAATGCTTTCTAATCCTTGCTTCTTTTCCTTCCCTTCAAAAATTTCTATTGTTCTTGTGTTTCTTCTCTTGATGGTATCAGCTAGTTCTTGTATTTCTCTTTCATTTTTTTTTCATTCTTCGTTTTCTCTCTTCTTCCTTCTGATATATTTCTAGATGCTTGTATTTGATATCATTGATCCTTTTCTCCATTAGGTCGACTCTATTTCCCAAGTTTGTTATTTCTTTTTTCAACTTTTGCAGTGTGTTCTTTATCTCCAGAAGGTCTATTCGATTCTTTTTGAGGGTTTTAATCTCAAATCCTCCTTGAAACTTCCTAATAAGAACTGAAACCTCCTTTTTAAGAAACTCATTCTGCTCATCTAGTTGTTTTTTTAATTCTTGAAATTGATGATATGATTCATTTTGGATCGCATTCTTTTTCAGATGTACCATCCTGATTTCTCTGCCATTTAAGACACATATTTCTATATCTGCAAGCTTATTTTCTGGAGATTTTTTTCTTTCTGTCTGAGATGCCTTGTCACCTTGGTTGTACATGGTGTTTAATGGACTATTTCTCTTTCTGGGCATTAATGGATGTGTATTCTAATTATTTTTTTTTTCCTGAAGAAAAATTTATTATATGATCGTCCCCATCCTGTTGCAAAGAAAGTGTTTTTTCTTTTGGTTTCAAGTAGTTGGCATCTAAACCTTTGGATCTCTGCTTTATATAAAGCCTTAATAAAGCCTTTTCCCCCTCCTTATATATATTTAATAATGCTCACTACCCTCAGTCTCAGTCCCTGTTAGTGTTAGCGACAGTTTTGGTAGGGTTTACTCAGATTCCCCTGGGGGTCCGCGGTGTTCAGTCTCGGAGAATATTGTATGAGGGGCTCTTTGTGTTGGATAGGGTCTCCAACTCAACTTCAGTTTTGCAACTGTGGCTAGTAAAAATCATCTGTTGTTTCTCTGTTGTCTCTGCTTCTCTGCCATCCACATTTCTCTGCTTTCTGCCTGATGACTGGGCACTGCCATCGGCCATGTGGAACTCACAGCTCTCCAAGGCAATGATGTTCATGGAACTTGCCAAAACTTCTCCTCTCCCCCTCTTCCTATAAGAGCTCTGCTCCAGCTGCAAGAGGCAGCTTTGTTTCTCCCAGTCCACCACCTGACACTTGGAGTTCTGACCTTTGGTAACTCTTATGTAGATCCTATGCTCAGACATGCTGATGTGCATTTTGGGTGTTTTTTTTTGTTAAGTTTTAGATATTCAACTCATTGCTGTTTCAAATCTCACTTTGCCATGTTTTCCCCAACTCCTCTATATGGTTTTATTTTTCTTGTTCATTGTTTCTTTTAGTTTTATATCCCACTATAAGTGAAATCATATGATTCTGAATTTTTCTGTAATATGTTGCTTAGCATGATAATCTCAGGATCCATCCATATTGTTGTAAATGGCAGTTTTTCATCTTGTCTTCTGGCTGAATAGTATTCCATTGTATATACGTACCCTATCTTCTTTAATCAATCATCTATTGAAGAGTATTTCAGTTGTTTCTGTGCCTTGGCTACTGTGAATAATGCTGCAATGAACATTGGGGTGCTATATATTTATAAATAAATGTTTTCAAATATTTTGGTTAGATACTCAGAAGAGGGATTGCTGGGTTATATGGTAATTCTCTTCTTAGTTTTTTGAGTAACCTTCATACTGTTTTCCATAATAGTTGTACCATTTACATTCACACCAACAACATATAAGGGTTTTTTTTTCTCCACAACCTCTTCAATACTTGTCTTGTTGATGATAACTATTCTAACAAGTGTGAGGTGGTATCTCATTGTGGTTTTGATTTTCATAACTCTTTGTTTTTGTTTTCCCTAGAAATTACAAGCTGTATCCTTCACTTATCAAATTCTAATGTTAATTATAATTTTACAGAAGTAGGCTTTATTTTCCAAATATATATTTTAAATATTTTCATTATTAATTTCTCACTTAATTGTATTGTGTTCAGCAACATGAAATACTGAATTTTGCAATCATTTGAGACAATATATGATCATAGTACATGTACAATTTTTGTTAATATTCCCTGTGATCTTACAAAAAATACATTCTGTCAATAAATGGGCACACAATCTATACTTACTTAAAGTTCAAGTTTATGAATTATGTTTTTTCATATCTTTGCTGATTTCTTTGTCTGCTGAATTTGTATTTTTTTAACTGAAATCTTTCATTATGATGGTGGCTTTACAAACCTCTTTTTGTAATTATTCCAGCCTTTGCCTTATTTATTTAAATATTTAATTATTAGTTACATACACTTTTAAATCACTGTATCTTCTTATGTACTGACCTTCTTCTATTTCTTATAAATTTTTTTTGTCTTGAAATCTGTTTATATAACTAGTGGTTTTTGTGGTTAATAATTGCCTGAGGGTCAAGACAGGGGAATAGGTAAATGCTGTGTTTGCCTCCTCTCACAACTCTATCAAAATACAACTAAAATTACAGAATAGTCATCTTAGGGAATTGCCTGGAGTCTAGCTGAACAGAAATCCTACAACTGGGGACGCACAAAAAAAGGTTACCTTGAGATTAGTAGGAGGAGCAGAGACACAAAAAGAGCTGGTCTTACACCTGTGTGTGATGATTGAGAATCAGGAAAAATATTTTGGATGCAGAGGTTCTTCCAGAAGAGTGAGGGGTACTTGTAGCACACCAGGCTCTTCAGCTCAGTTACAGTGCTGGGAAAGGAAGTCTCTACAACTTTTGACTCTGAAAACCAGCAGAAATTGTGACTAAGTGAGAAGAAGGGCTGAGAGAGTCACAGATTTTCCTCTTCAGGGGTGTACATGAACTTCCTCAATGATGGACTTATTTGTTCTGAGCTCCAGCACTGGAGTAGCACTTCAAAAGGCATCAGAGACATATGGAGAGAAACTTAGTTATCTGGGTTCAGGACAAGGGCTGGGAGTCAGCTTTCTCCCATAAATAAATACTAGCAGAGGGCATTGTTCCTTTGTCAAGCCCTCTTTCTTTTAGATGCAGGTAGCCACCATATCTGAGTCTACATTAACATAGCTAACACTAGTCACCCTGCCCAGGTGATTCTCTGAGACTTTGCCCCACCCAACAGATGGGCCCAAGCTGCTTCTAGTACATTTTTCATACAAATGACTTATCATGGGTCATGCTGCAAAAATTTCTAAAATTTCTCAAAGGTTTACAAAACTCAAATGAGCAACATCTGGCCTCAGCATGCCTTATACCTCTTTCTAAACAGCCCCAAGCCTGGCACTAGTGGCAGCTGGCCTTGGTTTGTGGCTTTGCCTCTCAAGGCACTTCCAAGCTCAGAGTGGGTTGTGATCATCTGTGGAATGCTTGGTGGCTCATGTCAGCTGCTCCTGGGCAGGGCACAGGCTGAAGCTGAACTTGGCCTATGGCAGGGCCCCTCTGAGGAGGTCCCGGCCTATACTCCTGGAGTCTAAATTGAAGCACCATCTGGGGCCACATCCGACGATGACACATCCAAAGGGCTGACAGCGCAGGCACTAGAGCCCCACTAGAGCCTGCTCTGTAGGGTCAGCCCCTGCACAACATCTTCTCCACTGGTCACTGCCAGTTACCACAACCAATCAGCCCGAGGGTCAGTTCCTTCCACTAATGAGCAAATAGCAACCAAGTCTCAACTAAAACAGTAGGGTACACACAACTCATACAAGGGACATATCTGGAGCATCATGCTCATGTAACTAGGGAAGACTGTACTGGGACCCCTAGCACACCTACTATATATAAAGCTACTCTATTAATACTGAGAGCCATAGCAGCTCTACTTAATACAAACACAGGTAGGCAGCCAAAGTGGGAAAACAAAGAAACATGTCCCAAATGAAAGAACAGAACAGAGCTCTAGAAAATCAAGTAAACAAAATGGAGACAAGTAATATACCAGGTGCAGAGTTTAAAACACTAGTTATAAGGAGTAATTAACAGTAGATTAGATGAGGCAGAGGATCAAATCAATGATTTAGAAGATAAGGTAGCAGAAAGCACCCAATCAGAACAGCAATAAGAACAAAAATACAAAAAAAAAAAATGAGGATGGTTTAAGGGGCCTCAGAGCAACATCAAGTGTACCAACATTCATATCATAAGAATGCCAGAAGGAGGAGAGAGAGAGCAAGAAATTGAAAACCTATCTCAAGAAATAATGATGGAGAAATCCCCTAACCAGGTTAAGGAAATAGACATATAAGCCCAGGAAGCACAGAAAGTTCCAAACAAGATGAACCCAAAGAGGCCCACACCAAGACACATCATAATTAAAGTGCCAAAGGCTAAAACAAAGAGAGAATCTTAAAAGCAGCAAGAGAAAAGCAGTTACCTGCAAGTGAGCTCCCCTAAGATTGTCAGCTGATTTCTCAATAGAAACTTTGCAAGTCAGAAAGAATCGGCATGAAATGGTCAATGATGAAAACCAAGGTCCTACACCCAAGATTACTCTACCCAGCAAAGCTCTCATTTAAAATCGAAGGTCAGAGAAAGGGCTTCCCAGACAAGAAAAAGCTAAAGGAGTTCATCATCACCAAACCTGTATTACAGGAAATATTAGAGGGATTTATAAGGAAAAAAGAAAAAAAAAGGAAAAAATGAACAATAAAATGTCAGTAAGCACATATCCAGCAACAATTTAAATGTAAATAGGTTAACTACAAGGGACTCACTTCAGATTGAAAGACACATGCATACTGAAAATAACGTAATGAAAAAAGATGTTTCATGCAAATGAAAACAAACAAACAAAAAGCTGGGATAGCTATACTTAAACCAACAAAATACACTTTTAAACAATAGACAAAGAAGGATCTATTTATTTCACTTCTGGGTATTTATCTAAAGAAATCCAAACTGCTACTTTTAAAGGACATGCGATCCATATGTACATCGCAGCATTATTTACAGTAGCCAAAATGTGGAGGCATCCTGGGTGTCCATCAATGGATGGATGGTTAAAGATGGTATATATGAATGCCATTAAAATAAATTAAATCTTGCCATCTGCAACAATGTGGATGGACCTACAGGGTATTGTACTGAGTGGAGTAAGTCAGAGAAAGACAAATGTCATATGTGGAATCTAGAGAAGAGGATAAACAAACAAGAGAAACAGGCTCATAGATACAGAGGGCATTTTGATGGTTTTCATATTGAGGGGTGGATGGATGGGTGAATGGTTAGGGAATTAAGAGTACAAATTGGTATTTACAAAATAGTAATGAGACTATAGAGTATAGCATGGGGAATACAGTTAATAGTATTGTAATAACTGTATAATGTCAGATAGGTACTGGATATATTGGGGTGTTCATAAGTTATATAGATGTCTAATCACTGTGTTGTACATCTGAAACTATAATATTGAATGTTGACTGTAACTGAAAAAGTAAAAATATAAAAGTTAAAAAGTAATTGCCTGGCATATCTCATTTTTTTGTACTTTTTCTAATACTGTCTGTAATTTTATGTTTTGGATATGTCTCTTTAAAATAGCACATATTGACATTTGTTTTTAATTCAGTGATCATATTTCTATATTAATTGAATGGTTTAATCCATTTACTTTTATTATGATTGTTGATATGTTTACCTTTCTTTTTTTGCCATTCTACTTTATATATCTTATTTGTTTTGCCCCCCATTCTTTTTTTTAGAACAAGTGACAAAGAGAATATATAAACTCAGATCTTTCCAACACCAAAGTTTGCATGTTTTTTTTACCTTCTCTATTCCAAGATTATGAAAATCCCACTTTTGTCTCAAATCACAATTTTACACGAAAGATTGAACATTTTTCTATTTTCTATTTTCTATTTTTCTCCTTTCTTGTTTGGAATAAATATACGAATGATTTACTAGACTGACCTCCCTGCTGCTTCTCAGACACCCCCAGGCACACTCTCAGGGCCCATTAGGTTGTTTCCTCAGTACCCATTCCTTCTCCATTGTGCTTAAATGTTGCCTTCTTTGTGAAGCATACTTGATCACTCTAAAATATCAGAAATCTTCACCTGCCCTTTGTATTCCTGCCCTGCATTCTCCCTCCACCTTTCATCCTATATGTTTTGCTTAATTACTTTTTTATTGTCTGTGCCTCTCACTAGGATATAGGCAAGAATGTGGGGCTTTTTTTTCCCCTTGCATTCTCCTGAGTGTGTGTCAGCCTGGCACATATCCTAGCCCACTGAATGTTTGTTGAATGAATCCTTGAAAAATGAGTGAATGTAAAGTACCACTTGATGGTCGTGGAGGCAACCAGAAGATCTCCCGGAGAACTCAGACCAAATCCCAGAATGACTCTCATTGTCCCTGTGTGGCCAAAGTTGGGTTGTGTATCTGTCCTTTTTTTCTTTTTTAATATTTATTTATCTATTGATTTATCTATTTATTTATTTATATTTAGTCCAGTCCACCTTTTGTTGACCTCGCAGATTGCAAGGACCTTGTCAGTTTACAATCCTTTATTTTTTATTTTTTACACCTACAGCACCTGTTCTTCCTAGGTGGTCTCCCACCTAAATACTAACCAGGCCCGACCCTGCTTAGCTTCTGAGATCAGACAGGATGGGCTCGTTTAGCGTGGCATGGCTGTAGACTTGGGTCTGTCCTTTAACCATGTACTGTAAGGTGTTAAAAATGTATGCTGTGCTTATTCATATGGCAGGCAATTCAAGGTGGTTTTACAATTCCTATTTGTATCTTTTAAGCCAGCTTTTGATTTATTCACTGTGTGTTATGGCTGGTAATTCATCACCTCCTTTGTTTGATGTGCTGATCTGAGATCCTGGGGACAAAGGTGATCTGTCCCAGGATGAGTAAACTGAGGGTGTGTATCACTTTCTGCTATCTAGTGCTTTTTCTACTTCAGGGGAGCTTAGGAGTGACCAAGGTAGCCAGAGACACCGTCCCTACTCCTAGAATCTGGCACTTTAGTTGTAGGTCTGCAGCCAGGGCCTGGCTGATGTGGGGTTTACTCTTAGTAGTGGTGGCCAGCACTGGACACAGCAGAATCCCAATGAAACTGTTCAGCATAACTGGAGCTCCTGAGACTGTTCATTCTGTGCTGGTCTGAGCTTGATTCTCCAGCCTTTTCAGCACCTTCCAATGTCCCCCTTCTTTGCTTGCATCAACAGAGCTTGTTTCTGAGGTTGGTAACCAAGGACTGACTATTGCAGAGAAACACCCAGCAGTGGTGAAGCCAACCTTGAATCCAACCCCAGAATAGCAGCTGACTCAGAGCTGGTGCTCAGTGAGCCATGTAAATGCAGGGTGGGGTAGGTCCCCCATTAACTAGCCTTCCTGACTGGAGCTGATGTTGCCAACATGGGAGAGGCTAAAGAGGAACTCATGGGTTCGAGTGGGTCCCCCAGGTAGGGGTAGGGCTCACAGGCTTGGCTGCAGAGTCTCAGGGGAGCCCAGCAAGAATGTTTCCCTTGATCTGCAAGTTAGAATGTTGAGAGGGGATCAAAAGTCCTCTCCAACAGCATGGAAGCGGGGGTTGCCAGGGTCGAGCATGGAGCCTTGGGGCATCTTAAGGCAGCTGACTGTGAGTGGCTGTTTCTCTGCATGGTTTCTTCTAAATTTGTCTAGGAAGACCTTGTTACAACCAAACAATGTGACCAAACCTAGAGAAAATATAAACCTTGGAGGTGGGTGTGATTTCCCCATGATGCTTGGTGGTGGTTGAGATCCAAATAAAACTGGAATGTGTGGTGTGGGTGGTGTGCACATTCATAAAAGTGATATGCATGTGCACATGTGTATGCATACATGAGTATGTGTGTTTCTATATCTGTGTAAGACCTAAGGGCTACCTTCTCCTCTTAGGTCCTTCTTCCAGGTTTACAAGACAGGATCTGGGGTGGGAGGCCAGAGCTGGACTGGGTCGGGGGAGGAGGGTTGTGTCTGAGCACAAATGGTCTGGTATCAGGGAGCACATCCTGTCTTTCCCAGGGCTGGGCCACCCTAGAGATGAAGGTGACATGTGGCTGAGAATGGGATTACATGGCTGTCTCCCTCAACCTGGAATTCCAGCAGATCATTTCCCTAGGAAGAGAATCCTAGGGGAGCTCTGTTGATCTCCCTGTAAGAAGCACTGAGTATTTAGATCTGTATCCAGAGTGATTAATGTGTAATAGACATTGTCCCCATTACCACTCATATCCTTTGCTATTAGCAGTGTCCAAGGCTTTTACCTGGGTGATGGAGGCCACAGCTCTGGGGAGCATTCATGGGAGTGAACAATTATGAATAAGATTCTAGCCAGAAAGTCCCAGAATCACAATGAGAGGCCTGAAGGCTCAGCTGCTGTGACAAGAAAACACTCCTGCTGTTTTTAGACCAATAGGAGCTCCAGGCTCTGCTGAGATGACCCTGGAACTACTGACCCTGGAATCACTGGTGAGCTTACAAAACTTGGTTCCTGGTCCCACCCCAGAAACTTTTGTTCATATGGCCACACCATATAGCCTGGGCAGGGGATTCTAAGAGGCAGCCAGTCTGGGAACCCATGGTCAGGCCTTTCTCCAACCAGCTTGCAATTATATACCTTGGTCTCCTGTTAAGAGTCATGTGGTTTTCTTCCAGACTTGGATGGCCTGCCCAGAAGTGCTCACTCAACATTTCTTAGCGATAGCCTAGGCACTGGTGGTTTTAAAAGAGCTCTGGGCAATTCTAACGCAAAGCCTGGAGTGAGACCCACTAGGTACCAGAATTTGTGAATGTCTTTCTTTTGTAGGTTAATTTGTCTCACGATTACATGAAAGTGCCTTTGATTTGAAGTGGAGGCCAGTGAACCTGGCTAGAGGCTGACTGCTGGGCACTTAAGGATGCTGGAGTAAAGCAGAAAGCATCGGCAGAGGTACTCTGCCCTCTGCCTTTCCTTTGTATTTACCATATCTTGTCCCATTTTCCAGGGTGGCCTCAAACTGCCTTTGGCCAACAAGATATGGCAGAAGTGGGACTTAAGATGCTATGTCCTTCTGCTCCCTCTCTGGACCTGCTGCCTAGTGTGGGCAAGACTGGGTGGGGCTAATAGAGGATTTGATGTCATGTAGAAAAGAGATGAGTGGCATCTAACCACCAGCAGCTGAGCCCAGATAAGGCCAGAGCTACCCATAAACTTTCCAAGCACAGAATTCTTGACGCGAATACACATAGGTAGTTAGTTGTTTCAAGCCCAGCACAGAGGGTAATTTGATAGGTAGCAAAGGGAGTGGCTTGGGGAAGACTTCAGGTGCTAATCTCTATCTCATTGTTGGTAGTCAGTGCCGGCAGTTGCCTTTTTTCTCTCAAAGACCAGAGCAGACCCAGTTGGCCATGGCCTCATGGTGCTATCTACCATCCCGATGATCGTTGTCCCATTTTCTGAAGGAAAGACCCTGGAGCAGCTCTGTCTGTGCTTTGGGCACTGCTTCAGAGCCAGCTACTTGTAGGGCCCTCTGAATTCCAGCTTCCAGGACTTTGCCTGGGGGTGGTCAGCAGTTCTCTCCAGTGCCAACAGGAGGTGAACAGGTGCCCCAGGGACCTTAGCCTTGGTGGAATAGAACCCCATATCACTCCTCCCCCCATACCCACTGTTCTGGCCTCTTCCTTTTCCCTGGCCCACTCCCTACTTGGTGCCAGGGCATCACCTCCTAGCATAGCATCTTGCCTCAGATCTAGATCCAGATTCTTTCTGCTGGAGTAGGGGACAACGCTAAGAGAATAGGTCATCTCATCTGAGTATTCAGTTATTTTTTGGGAAATGATTTCAAAATATTTAGCACCAAGGTTAAAGTTTAGTGATGGTTAATTTTATATATCGATTCAACTGGGACACAGGACACCCAGATAGTTGGCCAAACATGATTTCTGGGAGGTTTCTAGATGGGTTTAGCATTTGAATGAAAGACTGAGTAAAGCAGGCTGCCCTTCTCAGTGTGGGCCTTATTTAATACAATAAAGGCCATAGAACAAAAATTGGAGGTAGGTAGAACTCACTCATCTTCTCTTGCCCTTGTACTAAGACTGGAACTTACACCATTAGATCTCCTAGGCCTGGACTTCTTAGCTTCCACAATCGCATGAGCCAATTCCTTATAATAAACCTCTTTAAATATAACAAATATATAATTCACTTATGTATTATAATTTGTATTTATATATTATAACCAATTCCTCTGTATATACATCTACATATAAATCTATTGGTTCTATTTCCTTAGAGATCCCTGACTAATAGAAAAAAGAATGATGTTCAAATAGCATAATGTTTCCTCCTATGGCTCAAAAGCCCCTTCAGCCATGGACTAGAGGCACCTCGTGGATAGAGCTCCAGTCTCTCTCATCCTAGGCATTTCACAGAACTTTTGCTAGCTTTGTAGGTGGTCGGCACCTGCTATGCCACCCCTTGTGTCTCCGTGGAGCGTCAGTGGATCTCTTGGCATAAGCAGGCTCCAGGGAGGTACCAGAATGACTGGAGTTCCCACAGCAGGGGAGGGACTCTAGAGAGAGAGCTTTGTCAGGCCCAGGAAGCAGGGGAAAATGGAAGAACTGGGGGACCTAAGTTCCCATTGAGAGCAGTTTCTTATTTTGGGTTAAGTTGTAAGTTGAGCCTTTCTGGAATACAGTAGAGCTGCAAATCCTTGAAATAACACATGGAATTATGCGCGTATCACCATTTCATTGAGCGTAGGTTTTGTGGCCAGCATTCCCCCTTCCTATCTCTCTCTTTCCTTGTTAAAATGGCTAAGCTTTTATTTTATCTGTATATATTTATCTATCCACACACACTATGCAAATACTTGAACTGCAAATATATATTTATTTCACTCTTGCATTTACAGTGTATATAATGCAAACCCACATTCCATGTGATATTAAATATGAGGATATATATATATATCCCAGTTTAGCGAATTTTGAAAAGCCTACATTTCCATTGAACTTAATGTGCATAGAAAACAATAACTGAATGTAGGCATGGCTGTCTATGGCACATCCTTTCAGAACTCTTTCATTTGAGGCACTGGTGGGTGTCATTTTTGACTTAGGGGTCCAGGAGGAAAGGTAAATTTTGTATGAGAGAGTGTGTGAGTGAGTGTGTGAATGAGAGTGCTAGTGGAAAGTCACTTCTCTCCAGGCCCATGAATGTAACTCCCCTAGGAAGCTGCCTCCTGCTCTGTGGGATGTCTTCCTAACCTCCATCAGAGCCTTTCCTTAAGCTGGCCCAAAGATATGAGTCTCTTATATTCTAGGCACTGGAGCGGCAGTTCAACCAGACAGGCTGTCTCTGCTCTGATGCAGGGGATAATTTGGGGTTATGTGAAGGTACTCAGAGTAGGCAGAGTTCTTTTCTTTGCAAAGGGTCAAAGTGCTTGGTGCTGGCTCCTGGATGAAAAGTGAGACCTATTTGTCAGACCATTGTCTGTCTATACCACAGTTAACTTATGCATTCATCTACTGAAGAACATCTTGGTTGTTTCTAACTTTTGGCAATTATGAATAAAGCTGTTATAAACATGCATGTACATATTTTTGTAAGTACATAAATTTTTCATTCATTTGGGTAAATAAGGAGTATGATTGCAGAATCATATGCTAATAATGTGTCTAGGTTTTTCATATATACATTTATCTATTCCACTGGACACTTCAATTCGCCAAAGTCCTGCATGACCTTATAAAAAAGATTATTCAGAGTAAGATATCTGTGCTAACCCCTTCAGGGTCATTTGCATTTTAAAGGAGAAATTTGTTAACTCAAAAGGGAAGGCTCTCTAATGGCTAAATTTTAGAAAGGGTACCTGGAGTTGAATTTTTGAGTGGGATTATCTTGCCTGGAGTATCTCAGCTCAGACCTTCTCTCTTGTCCTAAGCTATGGTTCTAGGCACCATCTGGCATGCTGCACAAGGTTGCTGTGGAGTACCACAGGGTTGGAGTCCTGTTTCCTATCCACCAAGCGTCTTGAAGCTTAGGATCTAATGAGAAGAGGACTTTGGGTCAAGGAAAGGGCTAATCTGGCTCTATTGTTCAGAAGGAAGCTGATTTATTTTTATCTTTGAATTATTGGTGGTTGTTTCTCCATCTGTCCCAATAAGACTTCTGCCTCTCTGCTGTGCCTTGTTGATAACAGGATGGAGTTCCTGGGGGATCAACTCTTTCTAGATATAATGCTTGAACACAATCAGTGGTTCTCAAACCTTAGCCTCTGCACCAAAAGCATCAAGATTACCTGGAATGATTAAAACACAGGAACAATACCCAAAACTTGCCCCAGAGCCCTACATACAAAGATTCAATAGAACTAACATTGAAGAACCTGTATCTTTTTATAAAAACAGCTCAGAGATTAAGAAACTATTTAATTCCCCAAGTTTTCCAACTCAGATAGCAGTGAAAAGATGAATTTATTGGGCTGAAGTACTCATCACCAGCTGCCTAGGTCAAGGAAGCCTCTGAGGCATAGTTCTGCCAAACACTGCACACTAGATCCTCTTGAAGTTCACTCCAGGAATCTTCTCAGGCTCTCAGCAAACTTTTCCATATATGTTTCTAATAGAGGACGGCTTTCAACACAAACCTACAGCATTATCAAGTCTAAAAACCAATAACAATTCCTCAGTAACCAATATCCTATCAGTGCTCATGTATTGAGAGTTGGCAGATACAAATCAGGATCCCAGCAAGGTTTATCCACTGCATTTTTCCTTTGAAATTTATCTGTTGAAGGAACTAGATTTATAATATGTAGAGCTTCTCAAAATTTCTTATATATATGAATTACCTACAGATTTTGTTAAAATGCAGATTCTGATTAGGCAGACCTGAGGCATTTCTCACCAGTCAGAGTGGTCACGGATCAGAGCACCAACTCCCACAGACCTGGGGCCACGCTAGGGTTGCTGGTTCTCATATCACATTCAAGGAAGAGGCTACTCAAAGGAAGACTGCAGAGGGTCCAGCACAGGCCCTGCCCCACGTCCCTTCACAGCAGGGGTGATCCCAGGCAATGGTCAGATTCAGGTGGAGGCCTCCGAGCCCACTGAAGGGTGGTAGTGTACATTCTCTCAATGCCTAGTAGGTCTGTGCTTGGCTAAGTTTAAATCCCACAGGTCCAGCTATCTCTAAATTCTCTGTGGCTGTAGTTTCAGGCTCTGGCCCTGATGCTGGCATGGGAAAATTGCACCGATTGCATTGTGGGCTGAGTCATGCTGCCTTCCTTGTTGCTGCATGGGACGCTGATGATGGCAGGTTCCTGAGTGTCACCTGGGCTGTGTTGGGAGGGGTAAAGTGATGTGACAGTGGCCACTGATACTCAGTGCTTCCCAAGACTCAGGTTCTTGTGTAGTCTTTCTTACAGTGATGCTGGGCCTTGCCAGTGGGACACCTTCAGAGGCATAACAAGTGCTGTAAATTGGGTTTTGGGGTGCTCCCCTGGCATCATAGGGAAGCATAGTTAGATTATGGAATGATGAGAGACATGAGGAGAGAAAGGCCCAGCTCACAGCCAGCACCAGAGCCTTGGGCACATGCCTTCCAGCCCCCACTGAACACCCCCCAGAGTGCAACCACTTGAGTGACACCCAGCTGAGCCCAGCCAACCTGTGAAATCATGAGAAATAACAAGTCATTATTTTTTTAGGCCACTAAGTCTTGGTGTTTTGTTATACAACAGCTAACTAAAACAGTATTGGCTAGCTCACCAGGTATGTGGGAGTTGGTGCTCTGATCCAGGACCACTCTAACTTTCTACTTACTAGGGTTCATCAAACATGGACTAATTCCCAATACTTGGAGATGCTTCAAGAAAAGAACATGCTTTACATTCCTGTATTTACATTTTGTGTCAAATTATGGCTTGAATCAAAAGGGAGGGAACTGGTGTTACCCTCTGGTGACATTCCCTGGCTCTTGCCTTTGTACATGTCACTGTTCTCTCAACATCTCTGGCTTCATGTTTCAAAGGCCTATAGTTATATTGACTTTAGGACTATTGTGAGAATTAAGTAAAGTTAGATATTTAATGCTAAATCTGGTGCAGAGTGGTTACACACTATATTATTATTATTATTATTATTAATTATTATTATTATTTATTAAACATTGTCCATGAATTTAGTAGACATTCTACTTGCGCTCTCTCCCTGCAATTCCTGCAGTGTGGTCCATAGAACAGCAACATCAGCATTGCCTGGCAGCTTGATAGGAAAGTATATTCTCAGACACCAGCTCAGACCTAGAGCATAAGGAACTCGGGGAGTGGGGCTCACAAATCCACAAACTATCAAGGTGGTTCTAGTTATTTATTTTTAGATAACTTTTTCTATCATAAAATGAAACACAGGTACAGAAAGACCCATCAGACTTATGGTTTAATAAATGATTTTAGGCAAACACCTTTGTAGCCACCACACAATGATAAAGTGAAACTGCCAGCACTCTTGTGTGCCCACTTTGCATTACCTCAGTATATTTCTTTATTTCCAGTGTTCATGTACACTCCCAGAACACTATAGTTTCCCTCTTCTCTCTTTAAAATTTGATGTGTCTCTTAAAGTCCCCTCTACACACCTTTTTCCTTTTCTGTTGGCAACATGCCTCATTGACTGGTGTGTCCTAGACTGTGCACACGTGCACTCAGTTCCACAGTGGATTCACAGCCTTATCAGACTCAGGTGCCAGTCCACTGTCTAGACAAGACAGGTATGTTCATTCATCAGGGAGAATGCCTGGATGATTCTTGTTTAACAATGTCAGCAGCTGCTGATGCTAGGGCCTGGAGCCATTAATTGATTTAGGTTTGCAAAATGGTGATCTTCTATTTTTATTATTTCTTTTTAACTTATTAGCTGGGATAGTTTATAAAGAGATACTCTTTCTCATTATCTACTGGATTACCTAGAGGTAAAATTCTATAAGAAAAAGATGGTAAATGCTTGATGTTGTATTAAAAGATATCAAAAAATTATAACTAAATTATAGAACAACCATCATTGGAAGTCTCCTGAGATCTGGCTGACCAGAAGCCTCACAACTGGGGAAATACAAATGAGTACAGCTTGAGACTATTAGGAGGAGTGGAGAAGTGAAATGAGCTGATCCCACAACTGTGTGTGGCAGTTGAGAATGAAGAGAAATATCTCAGCTGCAGAGGTTCCTGCACGGGAATGAGGGATCCTGGCCCCACACTGTGCTCCCCAGCCCAGTGTTCCAGTGTGAGGAGGAGAACTCATAACCTCTGGCTGTGAAAACCACAGAAGATTGTGGCTAACTGAGATGGAGGGCTGCAGGATTTGCAGATGTTCCTCTTAAGGGGCCTGTGCACAGCCTTACTCAGTGATGAACTCACTCACACTAATCTTGAGTGCTGGGCCAGCACTGTTCAAAAAGTGCCAGGGACATACAGGAAGAAATTGAATTGTCTAGCTTCAGGGCAGGGCTGAAGGGGTAGCTTTCTCCCATAGAGAAGTGCTAGCAGAAGCCATTGTTTCTTTGTTGAGTGCCCCCTCAGCTGCAGATGTAGGCAGCTGTCATATCCAAGTCTCCACTAACCTCCCTAACAAAGGTTGCCTCATCCTGGTGATTCCCTCAGTTCCCTCCCTTTCCAACTGGCAGGCCCACCATAGCCACCTTCAGTGGCTTGTTCATACAAATGACCTGTCTTGGATTATGCTGAGAACTTTCCTAAAACCCCTCAAAAGTTCACAAAACCTAAACAAGCAATATCTGGTTTTGACATGCCCCGTACCACTTCTTAAGCAGCCCCAAGCTTGGCACTAGTGGTAGCAGGTCTTGCTTTATAGCTTGGCACCTATAAGCCCAGCAATGGTGGTGGATATCTGTGGTTTGCTTTGTGACTCTTGCCAGGAGCAGTGCACATGCTGAAGCTGAACTTGGCCTGTGTCAGGGCCCCATCCAGGAGGTCCTAGTGCAGACATACCCAGTAGCCTGCTTTCACCTGAGCTGGAGCACCACCTGGGGCTGCATCTGAGAACAACAAACCCAAAGGGAACACTGGCTCCTCATGGGCCAGTTCTCGCAACCAATTAGCCCAGAGTTTCAATCCCTCCCATAGACATGCAAAAGTAACCAAGGTTTAACTACAATGGGAGGGTATACACAACTCATAGAAGAGACACACCTGGAACATGCAGCTCATGTGACAAGGGAAGATTGTGCCACTGAACCCCACAGGACACCTACTACCCTCTGTCTTTTGATTGGAGCATTTAATTCATTTATATTTAAAGTAATGATTGATAGGTATGTAGTTATTGCCATTTTATTATTCATATTTTTTTATCTATCTTATTCTTCTTAAAGAATTCTCTTTAATATTTCTTATAATATCAATTTGCTGGTGATTTAGCTTTTTCTTGTCTGGGAAGCTCTTTTCCTGTCATTTGATTCTAAATTATAGTTTTGCTGGTAGAGAAATCTTGGTTGTAAGTCCTTGCTTTTTATCTCTTTCAGTATTTTGGGCCAATCCCTTTTTGACTGCAAAGTTGAGAAATCAGCTGACAGTGTTATAGTAGTTCTCTTGTAGGTAACTAACTGCTTTTGTCTTGCTGTTTTTAAGATTCTCTCTTTCTCTTTAACCTTTGGCATTTTAATTATGAGATGTCTTGTTTTGAGCCTCTTGGTAGTGATCTTGTTTGGAACTCTCTGTGCTCCCTGGACTTGTATGTCTATTTCCTTTACTAGGTTAGGAAACTTATTTCTTCAGATAGATTTTCAATCTCCTGCTCTCTCTTTTCTCTTTCTGGTACCCCTATGATGTGAATGTCATTATGCTTGATGTTGTCCTAGAGGTCTCTTAAACTGTTTTCATTTAAAAAAATATATATTTTCATTTTGCTCTTCCAATTATTTTCCCCTACTTTGTCTTCCAAATTGCTGATTTGATCCTCTCCTTTATCTAATCTACGGTTGATTCCTTTTAGTGTATTCTTCATTTTATTTATTGCATTCATTTGTGACTAGTTCTTTCTTGCGGTTTCTGTGGGGTTTTGTTTATTTGTTTGTTTACTATCTCTGCTGAAGTTTTCACTGACTTAAACTAGTCTTCCCTTATGTTTATTGAGCTCCCTTAAAACCAGTTTTTAAGATTTGTTTACGGCCTCCATTTGTTTATGGCCTCCATTTATATTTGCTCTTTTTTCCTGGAGTTTTCTTCTGTTCTTTCATTGGGATATATTTCTTTGTTTCCTCATTTTGACTGCCTTTCTGTGTTTGTTTCTATGTGTTACATAGATATGTTACATAGATATGCAGGATGGCGTTATGTAGTAGGTGTCCTGTGGTGCTGAGCAGCAGAGTTTCCCTGGTCATTTGAAGTTGGTGCTACAGAATTGTCCCTTGTGTGGGTTGTGTGTACCTTCCTGTTGAAGTTGAGCTTTGATGGTTGTTGCTGTCATATCAGTGGATGGAGTTGGCTCTCAGCTGACAGGCTTGTGAGGACTGGTCATAACCAGAGCAGGGCCTGAACCTACAGAGTGAGATTTACCCCAGTGGAGGTCTGGTGCCTGTCCAGACAACTTTTTTTAGTGTTCCATTTGTGGAGCTAATTGAGTGGTACTTTTTTTGTGGTTTGAAATCAAGCTTAATTATGTTGAGTCTGGGGCCTACTGGGAGCGATGCTGGTGAAAGCAGAGGTCAGCCAGGGCCTGTGCCTGGGGTCACCTATTAGGAGCTACAAAATGACCTGCATTTTGTAACTTTCTGTGCTGAGTCCAGAAATGCATGGAGAGGCCATCCTGAGACCCAAGGCCAGCTGCTAGCAGTGCTGGGTGGGGGCCACTTAGCAGGAGGCACACTGAAGTCAACTGAAGATCTTGGAGAATTTTTAAGAAAGTGTGTAGCATGGGCTGATTCCAGTGGCCCTTGAAGTACCACCAGTGAAAGAACTGAGGGTAGTAGGAGATTTGGGTGGAGCAGCATTTTAGGGAGTCACTAGGGTGGGGTGCATGGTGTTCACCAGATTATAGGTTTGGTGCCTGTCTGCATCTGTAGGCTGTGACGGGGAGGTCTCAAAAAAGGCACATTAGTGTCTTTCCAGCCCTCACTCTGAAGCCACACAATTCAATTTCTCCCCATATGTCTCTGGACACTTTCAAGCTGCTGTCTCTTTTATGGAGCTTAGGGCAAGGACCTGAGTGAGTGAGTCTGTGCATGGGCCCTTCAAGAGTACGCAAGGATTTCCAGCAGCCCTCCAACTTGCCGGGACAGAGTTCCCACTGATTTTCACAAACTGCTGCTGTGGGGATTTCTCTTCCTGGTACTAGAACCCTGGTCTAGGGGGTCTGGTGTGGGACTGGAACCCCTCACTCCTCAGTGAGGAACTCCCTCTTGATTCTTATCTGTCGCACAAGGTGTGGGAACAGCTCATTTCAGGTCTCTGCCCTCCTATGGATCTCTGTGTGGCTTGTTCTTTATATCGTTAGTTACAGGAGTTTCATTCAGCTTGTCTTCAGATAGTTCTTCAGGTTTATTGTTCTATAATTTAGTTGTAATTTTGATGTGTTCATGAGAAGAGGTGAACACAGTGTTTACCTGTTCCACCATCTTGACCAGAACATCCTATATCCTGCTCTGCTTAAAAATACTTAAAAAAACTTTAAATTCATAAATAAATAGCTTGAAAAATTTTTCACAAGCTAGATTCATCTGTGTAAGCAGCATATATGTCAAGACCCAGAATGTCTTTAGTCCTAGAAGCCATTCGTGCATAGGAGGAGGTCCTAGGCCAGGCTGAAAAGCAGAGCAATTGGCTAAAATACTGAGGAAGTTTTTGCCATGCACCTTTTCTTCTTTCTTTTTTAATTTTCTATCTTCACTGCTTTTTGTTGTTATTGCTGGAGTTAAGGTATTGTCAGCTGGTCGTTTCTGACTGAGAGCAGACTTGCATCAACTACAGACAGACACTCAGTGCAGGCCATCCATGAAAGCTCTCTGAGGTCAGCTTATATGGTCAGAGTTGTTTGGTGTATAATTCTGTTTCTGAGTTGCTGCTGAATGCCTTGCTGCTAGCCGTGTTTGCTATGTTCTGCAGCTCAGCCAAGGGCCAGGAAACACCCCAGAGGAAGAACTCCATCAACACTTTGCTTGCCCCCGTGTGCTCTGGCTCTGGATTACTCAGCCCAGTCTTGCAAGTCTTCTGGGAGAAGGCAATAACTAACCCTAAAGTTCTCAGGCTACCTTTGCACCAAGAGTAAGAAAGTAAGGAAGGTCTCCAGGCTTGGCATAGGAAGACCTACTATAGATGTAAGTGCATACAGTCCTTTGCAATTCCACAATGAAAAGGAAATAATTTCTGAGCTATTTTGAGTTTTCTTAAGCCCATTTTACAAACACAACTGCATGTCATATGACTCAATTTTACTTGAGCACACAGTTTCTTGTACAAGAATACTTGATTACAAACTCATAAAACTCCTTAAGCCATAGAAGTTATCCAAGCCCAAGCCCACATTTTGAGGGGAGCCAAGCCCCTCAGTACAGAGCAAGATCCTTGGCTGATGGCAAGCAGTGCAGAACTTAGAGAGGGTGTAGCTGAGCATCACAGAACTTCAGCCTGCCACCAGCTTGGGCACGTGGGGGCCAAACATGACTTTTCCCCACATGCTCTCCAAATGTCACCAGCACATGAGATCTATGGGGAAGCTGAGCAAAAGAGTAGCTTGCATACACTTGGATTTCTGGGTGAAGCCTGAGTGTGAATCCAGGAAGGGAGAGGCCCCAGAATACAGAGTAAGGCTTCCTCCTGCAGGGACAGTGGGTAATGTGAATAAGCCATGGCATTACTCTGTACCTCATGACTTTATCTGAAGATGGTGACTCTGTAGTCTGGCATGATTGACATCAGTACCCCTGGTGAGCAGGAGTACATTCCACCTCAATAAGCAAAATCCTTGTGTCAGGGATTATTGAAGAAATCTACCTGATAAACCAGATATTCTTGTTCAGCCTCAGTTTCCTCATCCATCAGTGGGATAATAAAGATTCTTCTCTCAGAAAGACTGAATAGAATGATGTACCTGGTACATGAAAAAGCTCAGGTGTTAATATATCATAGGGTCATTATTCCTTGTTGTTGCTCTGACATCACCTGTGCCACAGTGATTCTGATTACTTTATGGTCTGGGTCTTTACTTGTGCTGCCATCTCCACCTTGAGGATTTTAGCTACTTTCTTGAGTTTAATTTTGTTTGTGTGAAAATTCCCAGCTCAAAAATGTCCTCCCTCAAGGAGCCTACCCTAGGTCCCTGCCTGGAGCTTCCCAGCTTCCCAGTTCCTGTTTTTTGGTAGCAGTGCCAGATATTTCTTTTGAAATTGCCTTCCCCTGTTCTCAGCCCTTCGCCAGCATGACAGATTCTGGTACTTTTGCTGGAACTGCTAGGAAACAGGCTTTCTCTTTGACCTTCTTTCTTCTTCTAGCTGAATTATCTTGGGCAATTGCTAAACTTCTTGTGTCTTAGTTTTCTCACTTATCAAATGGGTGGTAATTATACTATCTACACTTGGAGGATATTGAAGAATTAAATGAGTCAGTACATATGAAGCACTTAGATTGCTGTCCAACATATAGTGAGTACTCAAGTACATTTTAACTGTCTGAATGTTGTTGTTGTTCTTACTGGAGTAGCTAAGCTGGCAGAAAGTTAAACAGTTAAATTTCACAAAGGAAAGGAAAGTTAAAGTTATTTTGCCATACATGGTAAAAGTTTGGCTGAGGAAAATGCCAATACAGAGAGAATTATAACCCTCCAACAACTGCAGCAGCAGCAACAACAACAACAAGAACAGCAACAAAGACAAATATTTTCCTGATGATAATGAGGTCCTGGATGCAGCCATGCCTGATATCTATCCTTGGAGTTTTCATTGCTTTAGGCCAATAATGCATTTTATTTGTTGTTGTTTATGCCAGCTGGAATTGGCATTGGGTTTCTCACTTGTAACCAAAAGAGTTCTAACATGTTCAAGCAGGGGCGACCTCATCTTTCTTTCAATTCCCACAGCATATGTCTGTGCTCTTGAGAGGTATATTTTTTGAAATCATGATTAATGTCTTGACAAAGAGTTACTTTTTCTATAAATTTCACTGTAAATTTTACTACATGAAAAGTTTTTGCAAGGTATAAATTAAAAAAAAAATCACACTTAGTAGTTTATTAAAGAGTCACCTTTATGAAAAAGCACACAATTCCTTGATTATATGTACCCTGTGTATCTGGTGCAGTTCAGCCCCTTGATGATGGCTGTCATCACCTTTTACTTCCTGTTAGGGACCTGTGTGCAGGCCAGTTTTGTCTTCTTGGCTATAGGTTTCTGACCCATTTTTGTGTCTCCCATGGTGGCTAGCATGTAGTCCCGTATAAGGTAGGTCTTCAAGATGATATGCGAACAACTGTGGTTTACTGAGAACTTCTCTTATCATTAAATCCCAAGACATTGTTGCATTTCCTTATATACTTTTCTAGATTCTAGAAACACAGCAAAATTAATCAAAGGGGCACTGTTTATGCTTCTTCAGCTGGTGGAAGCACAGCATACAACTTAAACATCTGATATGAAGCCAAAAAATGCTAATTTCTAATTAACTTATATCCTCCTGTCACCTACAATGTTAGGATTATGCTAACGAATGAGGTTACATGTCTATTATATCTATTTCATCTATATTCAATTGACAAAAAGCAAATATCAATGGAGAGGAAATTTTGTGAATGATTTATAAGAAAAGTCCTCTTTGAAAAATTTTCAAATCTCTGCTGTTTGTTGGAAAGAGGATTTCTAAGTGGCTTCCAAGAAGGAGAGCATGCTCACTTGGCTCCCCTGGTGACTCAAGGTCTGTAGACCAGAGGTTCTCTTTATAGTTCTAAACTTGTCTTGCCAGAGAGGATATATCTACTTTTCTTCCCTAGAGCTGAGGTGACTTTAGGCCCCTAGCCAAGATCTCTGTCCATGGCCAGTTGGGGCTGTACTGGTCTTTTAGTGAGTGGCAACTTGTTTAATACATATTGACTTAACACACAGTTTTTGAGTTTTGGCTGGGCCTTGAAAGTCACAGACTTCCCAGGGATCCTTGGCAACAGGGAATAGCTTTCTATCTGATCTTGGCAATACTTGTCATCTGGATATGTCATTGTCTAGAAAGAAAAGTACCTTTAACAGCTAGAGCAGTACTGGTTGCAGCTTAATGAAGGTTATGATTTTAAATGTAATTAAAATTTTTGGGGTTATCATCATTTTTTCCAAAATGCACAAGCTAAAATTTGCTGATTAAAATTTTGTGTGCATTACTGTAAAGGAAATTAAACCCATTTTATCAAATCATAGAGCAAAATATTTATTCAAATTATAGTCAGTCATCTTTATTAAAACAAATATTTACTTTTTCTTATTATTAACAAAAACTAAAATTACATGCAACCACATCTTTAGTTTTTAGCAGTTTTAACTTCTCTTTTCTTAAATATAAAGAGAAACTTTGGTTATTATGTTACATAAAGTTGATAACATTATTTATAATATTACCAGATGATTCTTAATTATTTCAAAGCTTTTACCATACATTTTATTTTCTAAATAATAATTTTTCCTACATATGGCTTTGCATTATGACAAGTTCAAGAATAAGAAGCAGCATTTAAACTTGTTTATACAATCACTTATAAATTAATTATGTGAAGTTTTTTCACAGTCTTTGTTTAATACATTTTAAAAATATGTTATCTTTTAAGATATAATTTTTTATTGTGGTAAAATACACATTTTATAAAAATTACTATCTTAACCAATTTTAAGTGTATAATTCACTGGTATTAAATACATTCACATTGTTATTCAACCATCACCACCATTCGTATTCATAACTCTTTTTGTCTTGTAAAACTGAAACTCTATACCTACTAAACAATAACTCCTTATTCCTACCTCACACGAATCCATAGTAACCATCATTGTACTTTCTGTCTCTATAATTTTTACTACTCTAATTACCTCATAGAAATAGAATTATAAATTGTCTTTTTGTGATGGCTTATTTCACTTCGTATAGTGTCCTCAGGCTTATTTATGTTGTGGCATATTGCCAAGTTTTAAAGGCTGCATAATATTCCATTGTATGTATATACCCCATTTTATGTATATATCACATTTTATTTATCCATTTATCCATCAGTGAACACTTGGATTGCTTTAGGGTAAATACCCAGTAGAGGGATTGCTGGATCATATGATAGATCAATTCTTAATTTTTTGAGGAAGCTCCATACTGTTTCCCATAGTGGCTGTACCAATTTGCAGTCCCACCAGCAGTGTATGAGGGTTCTTTTTTCTCCACATAATTTCCAACATTTGTTATTACTTGTCCTGTTGATTATAGCTATTCTAACAGTTGTGAGATGGCATCTCATTGTGGTTTTGATTTGCATTTCCCTAATAGCTAAAGATGTTGAGCATCTTTTGATATATTTGTTGGGCTTTAGTATGTTCTTTAGGGATAAGTGTCTGTTCAAGTCATCTGTTCATTTTTTGATTGGATCATTTTGTTGTTGTTGTTGTTGTTGTTATATGAGTTCTTTGTATATTTTGGATATTAAGCCCTTATTGGAGGTGTTGCTTGCAAATATATTTTCCCATTTGGATGGTTGTCTCTTTCCCTTGTTGATGGTTTCTTTAGCTGATCAGAAGCTTTAAAGTTTGATGTAATCCCATTCACTTATTTTAGTTTTTACCTCCCTTGCCTTTGAAGCCAAATTAATAAAATCCTCTTTAAGGCCATCACTTATTTTCAGATGTGAATAAATTTCTTCAGTGTTTACAGGTATAAAAAAACCAAACAAACAAAACTCAAAAACAAAAGGTGAGACTAAAATTGATGCCTAATTTGCTCTGCTTAATTTTAGAAATAAATAATGTCTCATGGCAAGGCCCAAGTTGAAAGACAATGTACAGGACCCCTAGCAAGGTGGACTTATATGCATATGAAACACAGAGGGAAGGGCTCAAATGGCTACTGACAGCTGGACCAGTCATGGCAACCTTCCTGTCCCCTTTTTGATCTAAGGGACAGCTCCTTGGGCAACAGAGCAACAACTACAAAATCATCTCATTAAAAGATGCATTCCCAATACACTCTAATTTTTAAAAAGTATATAATATATGTAATAATTTATCAAAATTTCTATGCTATTATCTTCAATTATTTAATTATGTAGCAATAGTAATTATAATAACAACTTACTCAGAAAAGATTTTTAAAAACACCCTTTAGTCATAAGAAATAAAGGAATTTCAATTTATATACACATTTTTGTTGCAGAATTTTATGAAGATGGTAATAAAGCACATTCAAGCATAAAATTTTATGACATTAGGATAAAATTCTATGACAGAAGTGGATTGGAGCTGTGTTCAAAAAGAAAGACTGACTGTTAAAGTGGAAATTGCTCTTTTTTTCCTCATGTATTTTTCTGATGGGTAATGGTAGGTCTTAAATTGCTCTAATATTTATTTTCTATTGCATAAATTCCAAAGAGAGGTCTAAGAGTTCTATTTTAACATTCCAGTACCTATAATAATAAAAAATTATATACTTGTGTGAAAAAGCTAAATACAACCTTAAGAGTATTTGAAGGGAGTTTCACATTTTTGTTAAAATTCTGCTAAGGAGCAAGTGCAATGGTGGAAGAACTGCTGAGACAGAGAGGTGAGCCTAAGTGAGGAGAAGAAGGAAGCAGTGAGCCCATAGGTGGGAAGGCATCTAATCAGAAAGGCCTTGGTTGAGAACCCAAGGATTCTGGAGTTTCCAGGGAATATTTAAATAGCAGACTAGTGATGATGAAGCCATTTTAGAAAGTTTATCTCATGCTGAGACAATGCAGAGGGGCAGGAAGCAAGAATGTGAGAAATTAGGATCTGAAAAATGAATCAAGATCTTAATGTAAGGGCTAAGTCTATAAAACTTGCTGAGGGAAACATAGACGTAAATCTTTCTAACCTTGAATTAGGCAACTGTATCTTAGATATGACACAAAAAGCACAAGAAACCAAGGGACAAAATAGATAAATTGGACTTTATCAAAATTAATAACTTACATGCATTAAAGGAGAATATCAAGAAAGTGAAAAGATAACTCTTAAAATGAGAGAAAATATTTGGAAATCATATAACTGATAAGGGTATAGTATCTAGACTATATAAACAACTCTTACAACTCAATAATAAAAATATAACCCATTTTTTTAAATGAGCAAAGAAGTTAAAGAACCATTTCTCCAAAGAAGGTATACAAATGACCAACAAGCAGATGAAAAGGTAGTCAACATCATTAGTCATCAGGAAAATGCAAATCAAAAGCAAAACAAAATCTGCTTCATACCTACTAGGTGGTTATAATCAGAAAAATGGACAATAACAAGTGTTGGTAAAGATGTGGAGAAATTTAAAACTTCATACTTTGCTGATGGGAATGCAAAATGGTGAAACTGCTGTGTATCCTGGAAGAAGTATCCTGGAGAGTGAACATAAAAACTAGAGTTACTAAAATTTACCTTTATATTTTGTTTTGAGCTTTGTAAGAGCAACAATAAAAAAAAACATATTGAGTTACAGGAGCAAAATAGTCTTTTCTTGCACTAAATTTTAAAGTATTTAATTACAATGGACCTTGAATAACTATGGTGAATATTTGCTTCAATATCAGTTTTCTGACTTCTAGTATAAAATAGCAATATAAAGTGATTTATAATCTACTACCTACCAACTAAAAAAGAGCCAAAAGGAATGAAGAAATGGAGAAGTCTCCACATTTAAACGAATTAGAAAAAAATTCACTGCCTCAAACCACACTCTGAAGAATGACTGAAAAATAAAGTAAAATTTGGACCAAAGAGAAAAAAAAGCATGAAGCAAAGATGATTCCTTGATGTCTTCAATTATAGAGTTCTACAAAAAGAGTTAGCATTGCTATGAAGGCCTAATCAATGATGTAGTTAGTATCTCCCATTGCAGTATCAGGAACATGGGAAAACCAGGGAGCAGTCCCCAAGCCCTTCCACACCATTTGGAAGCAGATTACAGAGGTGAGGCATGGAAGAAGCCATACAGAAAAGCTGGTTTGCAAGAGGCTGATGGGAGTAGAAGCATGCACAGCTATCAGCTATTAAGGTGAGCTAAAGTTGAGTAAAATCTAAGTGACCACAACATGAAGCAATATATCTGCATTAGGTATTTCACCCCCCAGCTCACATCCTTTCCCTCACCTGACATCCATTTTTTCTGTCAGTGGGTAATACCCAGATAGGAACCAGCAACTCATGTATAGATACTACCCCCGCCCAAAAGAAGGAAGAATGTAACAAAACTAATGAGGGGTACACATCAGAAGTATTGTGCTATCAATTGGAAGGCAATTTTGGACCAACATTTCAGAAGTATATTGCCTACTAAGCTGTTTCCTCTTGGCTGTATGCCCACTCTTCTAATCTCTGCTCTGGGATGCTAGGGCTGGGACTCTGTGGTCTCATTTCTGGTCTGTCAGCTGCTTCCCATTGGTCTCTGCTAAGAGGGCTGTTAGTGGGACACCTCAGAGCTGTAGAAGAGACAAGGAACCTACTTCTTCCCTCCTGACAACTTCCTATTCCCATCAGCATCACCCTGGCAACAATTTTTCTCTTTGACAGCAGCAATTCCCTCCTATAGCAGCAGCTGAATCCCACTTACAGTTTTCTTCTATTAATAGAATAAGTGATCTCATGCTATTCATAAACAGAGGCAACATGCTGAGTGTTAAGTCATAGTCCCACGAGACCCTTCCCTGAGCTCATGATGTGCCAGGACCAGTCAAGCATTGCCTCTTCTGTGACTTTTGGTCTTAGCTCCTTGGGCCTCTTACACTGAGGTCAGAAGCACCAGCAGCAGACAAGCAGTGGCCCCTCCTTGGGGTCTTGGCTCCAGTTTCCTCCTCTCAGTTTTCAATGGACTAACACTAGCCCAAAAGTCCTATCTTCAGATATCTTTGTCCTGGGCCTATGGGACCCCTCTTTAGAGCTCTGAGATACCAGCACTAGCCAGATAGCAACCTCTACTCAAAAGTCTAATTTTTGGCATGAGAATGATCCTTTATCAAAGTTAAATACTTTAATGTTTCAACCTTTTCATTTTGTTTCTCTGGCCTAGGGATGGTAGTGACTTTCAGCAGTTGTTAGCTTCATGATTCTCAGTGTTTTCCCTTTTCCTTTTCAGTTCTCCAATACTTGGTTGACAATATTTTATATTAATTTATTTCTGTTAAGAAACTTAATATAGTTTATTTTTCCTTATCAGACACTGACTTATACAATAAGTTGTAAGGAAACAGTACAAGAAGATATACTAGAACTAAAGAAAGCAGTCAGACATTGGAAGGAGATAATATTGGATAGAAACGAAAGTCCTATTTGAAACACAAGAGGTAGAAAAGAGAATATTAAAAGTATAGGTGGTGGTATGAATAACACACTTGGAAAACAACATTAATAATAATTATTAAGGAAAAATATTAATTACAGAACATCCAACCATATCTACATGTAAATTGCAGTCAAGATAAAAAAATCTAAGAAGTGAAAAAGAAATAAATATTTTAAAAATAGAATTAACAAAAATACTCTTAGAATTAAGCAGCCTGACTGAACAGAATGAGAAGAAATTCTACAACTTAGAAAAAACTGATACATAATAAATATTTTCCAAGAAATATCTTGAAGATTTCAGAATTTAAAGATAATGAAACTATTTAAGCTAGAGGGCCTCACACAATATATGAATTACACAATATATGAATTTCACAAAAAAGGGGAAAATCAGTTTGGTATCAGGAAATAAATGCAAGTGGACAATAAAGCAATATATTTAAGTTTATTAGAAAAAATTAAATAATTAAATTTCTGGATAATTATTCTGATATAAAAGCAAAACAAGGTATTTTCAAATATGCCAGAACTTGAAGAACAGCATCTATACACCAACATTCCTCGGGGAAAAAAATGATTCCAACTTCAAGTAAAAGATTTCATAAAAATATTAAGCATAAAATAAGAGCATGTGAATGAAATACAGCAATAATGATATCAACAAAAGACAATAGGAACAGACCCATAGAAGATTCAGATATTAGAGTTATTAGATACAGACTTCAAAATAAGCTTGCTTCCTATAGTAAAGAAAATAAAAGAACTATGTGAAAATTTTATTCCCAAATCAGAAGCTATAAAAAGTATCAGATGCAAGTTTTATTACTGGAAAATAGAATAATTAAAATTAAGAACTCAATGAATGAGTTTAATGGCAGGTTAGACACAGTTAAAAAGAGAGTGAGGTGAAAGATAAATTTGAAGAAAATATCTAAAGTGACACATAGAGAAAAAAATTTAAAAATGATATCATTTAGGAGATGTAGATCATATGGTAAAAATTTAACATATGTGTAATTGGACTTCAAAAAGGAGAAGAGAAAATAGGGTATAGAGATAATTGTTGAAAACTGCATCAACCCACAGATTCAATAAATCTAAACCATATGTAGGACAAATACAAAGAAAACCACATCTAGGAACATGATAGTAAAACTACATAAAAACAAAAACAAAACCAAAACAAGAAAAGAAATCTTTAATGTATTCAGAGAAAAAGATATAATCTAATCTGATTTCTTAAGAGACATAGAAAACCAGAACACATCATGATGATAAAAACAAGGTGCTGAGAGAAATTAACTTCTAACTTAGAATTCTATGATTAGTGAAAATACCATTCAAAAATGAATGTGAAATAAAGATACATTCAGAAACACACAAACAACAATGAGAGAATTAATCAAGAGAGGGCTTACAATTAAATAAATATTAAAGGGAAGAGAAAAATAATCTCTGATGACCATTTATAAACTTGATTAGAAATGAACACAAAATAAGTAAACATATAAAAATTTAAATAAATATTGACTATATAAGAACATCTTGTGGGTATAAAATATATAGTGAATTAACATGACAAAATAATTATAATTTGTGGTAGATAGAATTAATATGCCAAGTTCCTAGAATTTTCTGGAAATAAATAAGGTAATAAAAATACAGGACTTTAATAATGTTGCATATTTTAATCTTTATAGTAATCATTAAACAAACAGTAAATGAATGTATAACTGCCAAAATAATAAAAAAAAATAGTGGAATAATAAAGATAATCCAAAAAAGGCAATTAAGAAATAGACCAAATAAAAAATATAGAAACCAGAAGTCTGGTAGATTAAACCCAAACCTATCAATTATTTTATTAAATATAAATGAAAAAATTCTTGGGGATTCTGAGAAACATGGTGGAGTGAGAGACATCCTCAGATCTCTCCCTTTGAAACAACAATAAGCTGAACACCTAAAACTCAACAAAAAACACCTAAACTACACACCAGAACGCTGGGTATCAGCATTGGACTGGGAAAAATAAAGAAGCTGCTTCTTGCAGCCACCAGAGCTCCCTGCAGGAGGAGGGAGCGGGATGAAGGTGAAGCGACTTTCCTGAACAGCACTGCCTGGGAGTGTTGTGAGCACCACGAAGCCTGAAGCAGGGCCCAGACATCAGGGCAGAAAGCAGAGAAGTGGGACGGGATTGCAGATAAACAGCAGCTGATTTTTACTGGCCTCTGTTGCAAAAACTCAGGCTAAGCTGCAGCCCCTAACTCCCAACCCAGAGGGCACCTCTCCCCATACCCTCCGAGACCGATCACCATGGAGCAAACGCTGCTGAGACTGTCACTGACACTGACAGGGACTGAAACAGAGGGTAGCAAAAGTGATAAATATCAACAAGAAAATTTAAAAAGCTCTATTAAGACTTTATATAAAGCAGGGATCCAAGAGACTTAGATACTACCTACTGGAAACCAAAAGAAAAGTGCCTTCTTTGCAACAGGCTAAACAGAGACATTTATATAATAAATCTTTATTCTGGAAAAACAGTAGAATATATTCCAATAATGCCCAGACAGAGAAATAGTTCATTAAACATCATGAACAACCAAGGTGACAAGGCATCTCAGAAAGAAAGAGAAAAAAATCCAGAAAATATGCTTACAGAAGTAGAAATATGCAAATTAAATGGCAGAGAATTCAGGGTGGCACTTCTGAAAAACTCAGTGAGTTTTGAAACAAGTCATATCAACAATTTCAGGTATTGAAAAAACAACAAAATGAGCATAGCAAGGAGACTGAAAGCCTCAAAAAGAACAGAATAGGCCTTCTGGAGATGAAAAACACACTTTAAGAGTTGTAAAATGAAATAGCAAGCTTGGGAAATAGAATTGACAAAATGGAGGAAAGGATTAATGATATCGAAGACAGAAGTCTAGAAATAAATCAGAAGGAAGAAGAGAGAAAATGAAGTATGAAAAATAATGAAAGAGAAATACAAGAAGTAGCTGATACCATCAGTAGAGGAAACATAAGAATAATGGGGCATTGTCAAAGGTGAAGAAAAATAGCTGGGACTAGAAAGCATTTTCAGACAAATATATGACAAGAATTTCCCAAATCTAAGAAATGAGCTGGAGCTTGTAATTGAAGAATGCAAAAGAACACCCAATCATCTCAACCCAAAAAAGACTTTCACCAACACACATTGTGTTAAAGTTATTAAAAATCAATGACAAAGAGAATTCTCAGGGCAGCTAGGGAGAAGAAAATGGAAACTTATAAAGGAAAACCCATTAGATTATCATTGGACTTTTTAGTGCAAATCTTACAAGCTAGAAAGGAATGAAATCAAATATCTAAACTATTAAGTGAAAGGAACTACCAGCCTAGAATAATGTATCCAGCTAAGCTCTCCTTTAGATACGAAGGAGAAATTAAGACTTTTCCAGAAATACAAAAAAATTAAGGAAATTCTCTATTATGAGGTATGCAGTATAGGAAATACTGAAAGGGGTCAGTTCACCTAAAACAAAATGAGACATATGCAAAAAAACATAATTAGGAGTAAAGTACTATCAGGCAAAGAGAAGCAGAGGAATGCAAACCTTACTAAGAATAGGGCATTATAAACTTAATAAGAAGAGAATTGATTTAGCAAGATAGTAATGAATGTTCAGCATATATAGGGACAAACTGAGATAATGACTGAAAAGTGGAGGATTCAAAAATCCAGATTTGCAAAGGAGAAGGGAGATAAGGCACATGCAGAAGAAAATGACGACCATATATATGTAAACTATTCTTTTCATATTTGTAATGGTAACCACACAGAGAAGATTCAGAACTGAAGTATATAACATAAAACGAGAAGAACCAGAGGCAAAACCCACAAAAGCCAACCAAAATAAAGAAAACATAAACACAAGGACAAGGAAGCAATGAAATTACCGAGCTACCAGAAAGCAAAAGATAAAATGGCTATAAGAAGACCTTATATTTCAATAATTACCCTAAATGTAAATGAACTGAACTTACCAATAAAAATGCACAGAGTTGCAGAATGAATTAAAAAACAAAACCAAATCATATGCTGCCTTCAGGAGACATATCTCAGCTTAAAAGACAAATATAGACTCAGAGTGAAAGGGTGGAAAATAATATTTCAAGCAAATGGCATTTAGAGAAATGTGGGAGTAGCAGTACTATCAGATGAAATAGACTTCAAAATAAAAAAGGTAAAGAAAGCTACTGAGGGACACTTTATAATGATAAAGAGAATCATGTGCCAGGAAGACATAACACTTATTAATATATATATGCTGCCAACCAGGAAACTCCGAAATAAGTAAAGTAAAAACTAACAGAACTAAAGGGAGAAACAGACCAAAATACTATCGTAGTAGGGGATCTAAATACTCCACTGCCGGACATGGACAGATCATCCAAACAGAAAATCAATAAGGAAATAACATCCTTAAATAACGCATTACACCAATTTGACAATTAACATTTACAGAGACTTCCATCACAAAACAACTGCTTATACAGTCTTCTCTAGTGCACATGGAACATTCTCAAGGATTGACAACTTAGTGGGACACAGAGATAGCCTCAACAAATATAAGAGGTTTGAATAATACCAACCATATTCTCTGATCATTATGTTTTGAAACTAGAGATCAACTGTAAAAAGAGATCAGGAAGTATCACAAATATGTGGAGATGAAACAACATGCTACTGAAGAATAAGTGGGTCATAGAAGAAAAAAAAAGAGATGAAGAGATAGAAATGAATGATAAAGATAGTACAACATATCAAAACTTTTGAGACATGGCAAAAGCCATCATAAGAGGAAGCTTCATATTATTACAGGCCTATCTTCAAAAACAAGAATGAGCCCAAATAAACAACCTAATACTTCATACTAAAGAACTAGAAAAGGAAGAACAAGTGATGCCTAAAGTCAATAGAAGGAAAGAATAATCAAAATTAGAGCAGAAATAAATGAAATTGAAAAGTAAAAACTAAATACAATATAATTTTATTAATAAAATCGACTCTCTCTTGGCTAAACTCACTAAAAAAAAAAAAAAAAGAGAAAGGACACAACTAAACAAATCCTGGAATGAAAGGGGAAATTACAACTGATATTGCAAAAATAAAAGGATCATGCAAGAACACTATGAAAAAGTATATAATACTAAATTTAATAACCTAGAAGAAATATATAAGTATTTAGAAAAAATCTTCCATTGCTAAAGCCATCCTGATGAAAAAGAATAAGACTAGAGGCATCACCCTGCCTGACTTCAAATTATACTACAAAGTGACAGTAATCAAAACAACATAATATGGGCAGAAAAACATACAGATGGACCAGTAGAATGGAACCAAAAATCCAGAAGTAAACTCGTGTGAATATGGGCAAATAATTTTCAACAAAAAAGCCAAAAACATGCAGTGGAGAAAGGAAAGCCTCTTCAATGGGAAAACTAGAAAGCCTCCTGTAAAAAAAAGAAACTAAACTGTTGTCTATCACATACCAAAATTAACTCAAGATGGATTAAGAGTCAATATAAGTCCTGAAACAATAAAATGCATAGAAATAAACATATAAATGAAACTCAAGGACCTTAGACTTAAAGATAATTTTATGAATTTGATCTCAAAGACAAGAGAAGTAAAAGCTAAAATAATGAATGGGACTACATCAAACTAAAAAGCTTCTTCTGCTAAGCAAAAGAAATTGTCAACAGGGGAAAGAAACAACCATCCTAATGGGAAAATATATTTATAAGCAATGCCTCCGATAAGGACCTAATTTCCAAATTATAAAAAAAACTCATACGACTTAATAACAATAAAAACCCCCAAATTATCCAATCAAAAAATGGGCAGAGGATCTGAACAGACACTTCTCCCTAGAGGACATACAAATAGCCAACAAATATATCAAAAGATGCTCAACTACACTAGCTATTAGGTAGATGCAAATCAAAACCACAATGAGATACCATCTCACACCTATGAGAATAGCTATAATCAACAGGACAAGTAATAACAAATGTTGGAGAGGTTGTGGAGAAAAAGGAACCCTCATACACTGCTGGTGGGACTGCAAATTGGTACAGCCACTGTGGAAAACAGTATCTAGTTTCCTCAGAAAACTAAGAAATGATCTACCATATGATCTGGCAATCCCTCTACTGGGTATTTACCCCAAAGACTTGAAAACTCATATTTGAAAAGGTATATTTTATATCAATATTCATATCAGCATTATTCACTGTGGCTAGGATATAGAAGCAACCGAAGTGTCCTGCGATAGATGATTAGCTAAAGAAGCTGTGGTACATATATACAATGGAATATTACTCAGCCATAAGAAGAGATGAAATGCTACCATATGTGACAACCTGGATGGACCTCGAGATAATCATGCTAAGTGAAATAAACCAGACTGAAGAAGTTGAAAATCACATGATATCACTTATATGTAAAATATAAACCTAAAATCAAAAACAAACAAACAAACAAACAACAACAACAAAAAACAGGACAAACAAACAGAGACTCAAGGACAAGGACAATGGACTAGCGGTTACCAGATGGTAAAGGGTGGATGAGGAGGGGGAGGTAGATGGGGTAAGGGATGTTAAATATAGAGGGTAGGAGGATGGTGAAGTGAGTAAAGGAGATAAATATATGGTAGCTGAAGAAAACTGGGCTTTGGGTGGTAAACACACAATAGAATATATAGAGGTCAAATTATAATGTACACCTGATAATTATATAATTGTATTAACCAATGTTATCCCCAATAAACTTAACAAAAATAAATTTAAAAAAGAAAAATTTCTCTATTTAAATGACAAAAAGTTGTAGGTAGCATAAGAAAAATAAGGTATATGTTGCTTATAATAAACCCAATTTAAATACAGGGAAAGAAAAATATTAAAAGCAAAAGGATAAATAAAATGTTAAACAAAAATAATCTTACATAATTTTATTAATATCAAACAGTGTATACATTCAGACAGAAAACATTTATTATAGAGAAACAGGTAATAATAATATAGGACTTAATAAAGGAAAATGCAATTATTCTAATTTCTATGCACCTAATAATATAATATAAAAATATGCGGCCAATATTGATAGAACCAAAAGAAAAAATATACAAAGCTACAATATAATAAGAGATTTTAATGTGCGTCTCTCAATTATTGATAGAATAAGTAGAAAAATGTTAGTAGGAAAATAGAAGATTTGAACAAGAACAAGAAACTTGACACAATTGATATGTCTAGGCATCGAACTAACATCTGAAGAATAAAGTTAATATTCAACTGCACAGAGTATTAAAGTGATTTTTTTTTGGTGAGGCACAAAGAATATCTCTTACATTTCAAAGGATTGAGATCATTTACAGTATGTTTTGTGAGAACAGTTGAATTAAGTTATAAAACAAACAAAAAAAAACAGCTAAAAAAGCCCCATATATTGGGAAGTTAATGAGATTCTAAAATAACTCATAAGAACATGAAGAAAAAATCACAATAAAAATTTGGAAATATTTTGAAATTAATAATTTAAAATTTATAACATTAAAATTCATGAGGTAAAGAGAAAACCGTGATTAGAAAAAAATTGATAGCCTAAATGTGTGTGTTAGGAAAAAAGAAAGGCTGACATTCATGGTATAAATGCCTATATCAAGAAATTATGAAAAGAATAGCAAATTAAAATCAAAATATTTAAAAGATTAAAATAATTAAGATAGCAACAGCTATGCATCCATATAACAGTAATAATCAACAAAATAAATTTAAAAAATATTAATAAAATTGATAAATTCCAGTGAGACTGATCAAGAAGGAAAAGAAAGACGCCATGGGTAACCAATGTCGGAAATGTCAAAAGATGAAACTATGGGTTTTAGAAACTTTATATATGGAAAACAGAATACTATTATTTTCAAATATTTGTGCAGAGTTTACAAAAATTGTCTATGTGGTAATTCTTAGGAAAAGCACTGTAAATATTAAAAGTTTCTGTTTTTTTCCTACTCCTCCTCCTTTTTCTTCTTTTAATCAAACACCACAAAGCAATAAAATCAACCTTAGCAACTAACTAGAAAATAGTAAAAAATGATGTCATGTAGCTGAAACTGAACTCTGAAAAATTTTTAGCCTTTAATACACATGTTGTTCACAAGACTGAAGAAAAACTAAGCACTCAATTTGGTCAAAGAGAAAAAAGTAAACAGAATTAGCTTTAGAAAACATAAGACAGGAAATTATATATAATCAAAGCAGAAATTGGTGAATTCGAAAACAGGAAATGAGAAGTAGAAAATAATCTCAAGAGTTGATTTGAAGATACACATATGTGTGCTCATTTGCAAACTTTTATGTGCACATACGCTATAGAAGGACACACAATAAATTAACAGCTTATAAAAAGAACAATTAAAAAAAGCAAGCGAAGTAACCACAGATAAATAAGAAATTCAAAATTACATGCAAAAGAATATTTTGCTATGTAAATAAATTTGAAAACTCATTTGTAGTGGATGATTGATTCCTGAAGACTCAGTAAATCTTAAATAGATCAATGTTCATGCCTGAAACTGAGAAATTGTTCAGATTATTTTCAAGCTGTATCACCTATGAGAGGTTACTGCGACCAAGAAGAGGTAGCTGTATGTGTCAATATGGAAAGGTGCTCTGTTAAGTTGATCCTTCAAGGGTACACAGGTGCACATCCACAGTTAAGGTGTGCTGCCATTGGTGTAAAATTGTGTACATGAATGCACAAATGTATGCATTGTTTCCTGTGCATGTATATTTTCTGGTAACTTGGGAACCTAACTCTGAAATACTGAGGTTTGGTCCTCAGGCAGGTGGGGTGCGAGGATGCTAAATTTTTAATTGTAACCCTTTTAATTGATCTGGATATTTCTTTACCACGCTCTTGTCATTTTTTAAAAATGAAATAGAGTGGGAACAAAAGGAGTTTTATAAAAAATGCCAAAAGAATATCCCCATGCCTATTGCGCACCACAATCCTAGATATAAGCCACAGGAGAACTTTGAAATGTAAGCCTAGGATGAGGAGAGTGTTGCTAACTGGTGTTGTAGCTGTTGGTCTCCTGTAACGACCTCCAAGTGTTCAACTGCTCAAGTTTTCTGCTGTCAATAATAATAACCCTAACTTTGTGACCCAAATTCTTTTTTTTTCCAGTGGCAATTCTAACCCATTTTTTTTTTTTACCACAAAATAATAAAATTGGGTTGGGAGAATGGTTTCTGAAATGAGAACAGTGATTAATACCCCCAGATGTCAGTCACTAGCAGAAATTTGTCATGTTACACAAAGAATTAAATTCATCTTACATTAAAAAATGACTAAAAGAATTAATTAATTTTAAATGTAAATACTTTAGCAACCAAATTTTGCATGACTATGAGAGTTTTTGAACTTCTAATGAACTGTTTTTAATGTTCCAGAGAAACCGAACTGAAAAAGCAATTCTTTGATCATGGCTAAGATCCAAGACTCCCGTTAAAAAGCTATTTGGTGAAATAACTTGCAAGGGAATGGGTCTTGAGATAAGGGTGATGAATAAGAACTAATTAATAAGGGAATCAGAGGTCAGATGTTCTATCTGTGGTCCCCACAAACAACACTGCCTGGTGATCTCACCCTTGTTGTGGTCCACTCCCCATTGACTTGAGGATTGGCCATGTGACTATTTGGGAAGGCTATGAGTATGATCCAAGCGGAGGCTTTATAAGTGCTTGTACACTAGGCTTGTCTTCTTGGAATGTTCCCTCACATAGACCAGCTGCCATGTAAGAGTTCCAACTGGTCTGAGGCCACTAAACTGTTAGGAAGCCTAAGTTAGCCATTGTAAGGTCACATCACATGGAGAGAACTATGTGTGATCAGCTTCTAGATTGCCTAGCTCTCCTAGCTGAAGCGCCAAATATTAGAATGTTGGTGCCACTGACCTAGCATGCACTACCTAGTGCTGAAGACTGCCCAGCTGAGACCCAGCTCAAATTCATTATTATTATTTAAGTCACTACGTTTTAAAGTCTGTTATATAGCAAGAGATAACTAAAATAGAGGATAAGGCATCCTAGCTAAGTTATGCCATGAAGAAAAGGTAGCAGGCACCAGAAATAAATATATAAAGAACGATACTTTTTCAATAATGGGATCAGAGCATTAACTACCTAGTTCACAAGGACTCTGTGGGTGACAAAGTACTGCAGGCCCTTACAACACAAGGGTGGTTACTGCACCAGCAGTGTCGATGTACCCTGAGAGCTTGCTAATTTCTAAATCAATCAATCAGTCAATCAATCATTCTCAGGCCCTGGCCAGATCTGCTGAGTTAGAACTTCAAAAGATTCCTTTTCACAAGATTTCATGTTTTATGTTCAAGACTTAGAAGCTCTGGTCTGGATAAATGAACAGCAAACTAGGTCTTGATTCTGGGTTTGTAAGCCCCTGGGGTGTTATGCTCTAAGCAGTGAACTGGTGAGGGTTGTGAGCCCCTGCACACACACATATTTGAGATAGTCTTCCCTTTAGAGAGCTTGGAAAGGGGTGATTCATCCGCTGAAACTCTCACTGTTACCTAAACATAAATCAGCCTCTTATGTTTTCAGCGTACAACCATAAGTTATCACGCCACTGTGGCCATTCTTAGAAAAAAATCAGTAAATGGGGCTCTTTGTCAACTATCAAAGCAGAGACACTGTATAAATTCCACATCCACATGAGGGGGCACTATGAAGAGAGAGAGAGAGGACAAGGGTTCCCCAGGTCTCTAAGCACCTGGACTGTGAGTATCTGAAATGCTGGACTACCGGTTCTTGGCATTGATATGCCTAAAACTATTACCATCACCAGTCAAAACAGGGGGCTTGGCCCTGCCCTAGAGAATCTACACCAGGAGGCTTGGGTGGGGCCTGAGAACCTGCACATTAACAAGACATCATAAGGTCTTCAGTCAATACAGGTGATTCTAGGACCATCCCCTCTACTTTAAATTGAGAAGTTAAGAGATCTGACAGAACCAAGCAGTGGTGTGCTGGTAAACTGGTAATCCTGGAAGAAAATAACCCACACCCTTCCCCCCAATTCCCCTGCCTCTAATTTCTGTGGTGAAATATCTTGACTCTTGCAGACTTCAAGCCGACAACAGTTTAATAACCAGCTCCTCAAACTGCTGACTATATGACAGTTGGTTCTCTTGAGCCTGTATGAGAAAAATAACCTGCATGAGAAAAACCGTTTTCTTGTGGCAGCATTACTGGATGGTGATGCTAACGCTTCAGTTAAGATCATGAAGCCTGCTCACTTTGCCTGATACACCTCCCTCTCTCTTCTCTCCTTCTCCCTGACAGCCTGCAGGGCAGGGCAGGCAAAGGAGGTTGAAGCTTCATTCATCCTCTCAGAATTGGTCCCGTGTTAAGTGTTGGGAGCCCAGGGCCTTGGTGTTGTGCTCTGTGGAACCGCTGGCCCTCCAGGAAAATCACTCACTCCTGCATCACTTTTGTGGATCTCAGAATTTGGTCTCTATTTGGAGCATCAGAGCCACATGGTAGAGGGACAAGTGTCCTGGTACTTGGCTGAAGCACAGATACTTGTTTGGGTCTGGTCTCCCTGGTAGCTGCTCTGGATGGCCAGATGGTACAACCTAGGTATGTGAAAGATTGCTATGTTGTGGGATGATTTTTGAACAATGAGAGAAAGAAGCCAGCAATGATTTCACCTTTCCTAAGTGTTGTCCCCACCTCCTGGGTATAAATTGTCCTCTTTCTAGAACAAAACAGACTGCAGCAGCTGACACCCATATACTTTGAGGGACAAGGAAGGTTCAATGGTTCAGCTTACAACTCTTGTAAGACCAAAAGTTTGAGTCATCAAAGTTAACAGAAATTTAGTTAGTTACTTTATAGTGTCTACCTAAATAACTCAAAATAAGCAAATTAGATCCCCCTAGAATCTGTAGAAATTACCTAAGAGCAGGATATCAGATATGGGCTAAGGGCTGATTCTTCCAGGACCAGAAGCTGAACAGATAGATTTGACTTCTCTCTGTCACTTCTACTGCCCCTGTGAAAGGTCTCCATGAGGCCATAAGGCTGTGTTTACAAGGGCAAGACACACCCAGCACTGCTTCCCCCGCTTTCAGATTCTGAACTGAGTTTTAGCTCACACTCAAGGGGAGCACCCCACCTGTCTCTCAGTATCTCCTCCTTCCCAGCCTACTCAAGAAACCCTTGCCCTGATTTTGCCTTGGTCTACCATGACAAAGCCCACAATGCTTCACCTTATTTAAGTCCAGCTCAGAGTCCTGGTTGGCACACCAGGCCTTCTAACTGCTTCCCCAACTGCATTTCCTATGTCCTTCTTGGATTTATTCCATGCTTCTCTTTTTTTGGTGAGTTGTTACTCACCCCACCTCTCACAACTAGTCATTTCTAAATCCAACTCCTTCTCTTCTTCATGAAGCCTCTTCCAAACTTTACCCCCTAGAAGGGTTTCCTGGCCTTTTATAAGCCCTGAGCACTCATCTTTCCTCTCTTGTGGCCCTTGTCACTTTCCTAGGCTGAGAAGTTCAGGACTATCTTTATCCTGTGCTGTATCTGACAGTGTTAAGTCCCAGTCCCACCACATAGTCTGCATTGCGTTTTCAGCAAATGCATGAGCTACAGCTTCCAATGTGCAAAATCATTTGTGAGGTTTTCATTAAACCACAGATATAGAACAGGGGAGGATAAGGGACTAAAGAGTAAGGCTAAACATGGAGGGCTGCTGATGCTTAGTGCTAGACTTCTGGCCTGTGACTGCTCCCAACTCTTCACATCATCCTGCTTTGGTGCTGGTGGAAACTCACTGTGGTTGGTGGGCCTGTCTGCCTTGGGGACTCCCCAGGGCCCTTCTGATATTCTTCTCTTTCCAACAAAACATCCTACTACACAACTTTTAGGGCAATTATCTCTTTTCACCTAGATAGTCATTCATGTTTGTTTAATCATATATGTGTTATATAATTCATGTCACACATTCACACTCACTTGTACTCACACTGTCACATACTCACACAGTCACACCCATACTCACTGTCATGTTCTCTCTCTCTCTCTCTCTCACACACACACACACACACACACACACACACACACACACACAGACACAGACAGACACAGACAGACACAGACACACACAAACACAAAACCGACCATTCCTTCTTTTTTTCTCGTAGGCTTCCTAGTACAGTGCTTAGGATATGGCAGCTGGTCAATAATGTTTGTTGAATGAATCAATCCAGAGTGAGTGCATAAATAAATAAATGTACTCTATTCTAATATCCCACTGATATTTAGCAATTATAATCATGTTTAATTTGTCACTTGCTACATGAGTGTTAATTTTCCTATACTAGCCTCTTGGACAATTTAGGGGAGAATATGATTTTGGCCATTGAGCTGGCATCTGAGTACAGTCAGCAGGGCACCATGTCCGATTGTATCAACTATAAGTTCAGCCGTAAGTAGCGATCCCAGTGCTGGTCGTGGAACTGGATCAAGCCAATTTTATGAAAATCAAAGAGTAGAAACAGAGGATAAAATGTAAAAAGGCAGTGAGGAGAGAGATAGGAAAGGCTTAAGCAAGTTTGCTCAGCCTGATCCTTGTGAGGAGGGGTAGCAAAGGGATCAGATGGGGCAGTGGGGCTTGCGGTCCCAGAGTCATGGGGCCACAGTCAGATGTGGAGCAGAGACAGAAGAATGCTCCTGCTCAGGGACAGTGTGCACTTGCAGCCATTTCTCCAAAGGAAGCCTGGATGGGAACCAAAAAGAAAATTACCTTCTAAAATGCTTATTTCTTTAAAGTTATGGCAGCAATAACCCTTTAGGCTACGAGCATCCTGGCTGCAGGCTCAGCAGACAAGTGAAGACTTCCAGGTGTACTGAGGGTGGGGCAGGGCAGTCACTTCTCTCAGGACAGCCAGGCCAAAGCCCTTGGCTATTCCTCATCCTGTAACTGGAGTCAGAATCTCAGGGCCTTGGGACTTGGCAGTTTCAAACTTGGTTGCTCGCCAGAACCACCTTATGTCTTTAAATATACAGAATCCTGGGCCCCAATCCAAGGTAGGAGCTGGGAACCTGCATTTATAATAAGTTCTTCAGGCCTGGCCTTTGCAGTCCCAGAGTCTGGGACCATGGACTGTACCGTAGGTTCATGGAAATGTGGACACTGCCATGTGGAGGCAATGTCAAGTCATAGGGTAAGGGCAGAAAAAATAGGCCTCACCACCTTGCCTCTCATTGCACTCTGAGGGCCTTTGGATTTTGGCAACTGCCACTGGGGTGGTCACATGTCAAGGTCCAAACTCCTGCTCCCAATGGGGCTTCTCTTCTACCTTTCTGCCTGGCCTCCTTCCTCTCAGCTCTGGGCACTGCCTATCTTGCTTGTCTTATTCCCAGCTGGTTGCTATTCATCCCCCTCCACATCAGCCTGTCCATGTCCTGGCTTACCTCACACCACCCTTTATTTTTTTGGAAATTGACTAAGCCTTTGGCCAAGAAGTTTTTTGTTCTGAAGGAAATGCTGTGCTCTGGGTCTATTTCCTCTAGCATGACTCTTGGGGGAGATGACAGAGTCCTAATGGTCCCAGGATGGACTTGGGAAGCAGGTCACTTGGCCTTATGTGGCTAGCACTTTTCCACTTGGGGGAAAGGCTGCTGAGGTCTCAGGTCATGAATGTTTACTTAGCCTCCACTCTCAGCGGGTTCCTGTCTTGCACTCATTTCCCTGCTGGGGTGGGCGGTGGCATGTGCCCAGGACTGGTAGGCTCTCAGTCCCCTGGAAGAGCCCCTTTCATTTGACTATCACATAGACCTAATGCCACTTGTTGTCAAAGGCAGACCTGAGACAAGAACTTGTTCCCAGAAAGCACAAGTGGAGAGAGAGGGATGTGGGACAGCAAAGGCACAGAAACCAGCCAAAAAGGTGTGAATAAACATACTCCTGGATGTTTACTTAAAGTAGAAGTTTGTGGTCCCAATAACCTGCGTACCCACGTTCATAGCAGCTTTATTCATAATTGCCTCAAACTGTCCAAATGAATCAACCGAAATAACCTTCAGCTGGTGAGTAGGTCGATGGACTGTGGTGGTGCTCCCTCATCAGTAATGAAGAAGAAAACAACAATGCTTAAAATAGCCTGAGTGAGCCTCAAAGTCAGTCTCAGAAGATCATGTGCTCTGTGAGTCCATAACTGTTCCAATCTGGAAAAGGCAAAACTGCATATGAAGGAAGTGTGAATGGTTGCCACAGGTTACAAGAGGCAGGTTGCCTCTAAAGGACAGGTTTGGTTTCTAGGAGATAATGACACTTATGTATCTTGACTGTGATGGTTGTTATAGAGCTGTGTGTATTGTCAAACTTGCAGAATTGTACATGAGAAAAGATGAATTGAGAACTCATAATGAAGCAACAAAGATGGGCATTATGGCCTTTTATATATATATATATATATATATATATATATATATATATATATATATGAGGATGTGGAGCCAGGACACTTGTCTGAGGTGGAAGTGAATGGGAGCCCTGGGTGAGCTGAGCCAGGCCTCTGAGATAAAGTGAGTATTCCAGAACTTCAGGCTTAGAGGCCACAAAGGCACCTCAGAGACAGAAGTGCCACTGCTTGCTATGGAAAGCCAGCAAATCTGTAAGAAAAGAGAAACCCCAGCAGGATTTTAAAGGTCAGATGTTGGAAGACTGAGGGGCAAAAGTGGGGATAAGGATAGCCCTGGGCACGTTCAGAAGTATTTCATGCTGCAGAGTTAAGTGAGGAGAGGTTGGAGCCTCAGGCTACCCACCCTCCAGTAGAGCTCCAGATTGGGACTCAGAGCCAGTGTTATATTTGGGAGGTGGTCCTAGGAAGCAGTTGTAGGGGTGGAGGTGGGGGTAGAGGTGGGGAAGGAGTCAGTCAAATAGGACATTAAAAGACATGTGACAGCTATGGGTGACACATTAATCCCACAGGGAACCCCGGGAGAGTGAAGATCACCTCAGCACTATTCCTGAGTTGAGAGGAAGCTGGGCTTTATTCACCAATATATTCCCATTGCCATGGGCTGAGGCTGCTCCTGGAATTAACTTCTTGGTCTCATGGTCCCTTAGGCAGAGTCAGGGAGCCAGACACCTTCAGCATTGGAAGAAACATGTGACTGTTAGAATATGGGCAGACACCATTAACGTTTACTACAGCTGGCGTCAACAAAAACCAATCTGCATTTGGAGAAGTCTTATTATCAAGAAAATCAAATTGCTTTGCATATTATTCAGTTTTCTCATTAGCATCCATGTGTGCCTGCATCATCCTCATGATCAAAGCCACTCTTGCTTTTAAAATGTCCCAGGCACAGAGTGGTCAGGACGTTTGATGAAGCCCGCATGTCAGAACAATGCCCTCTAGGACCCAGTCTCAAGGACTCATTTTTTCTATGTCCTTATTGACAAAAAGTCAAACATGACACTTCCCTCTGGAAATAGACATTGCGGAGAAGTTTGTTCATTTTTCTTTAGTTGCAATGAGCATACTCTTTTCTTTCTTGAACATTAAAGGAAGAAGTTTGTTATAGCAATGTTACAAAGCAAAACACCTCCAAAGAGATTTTTCTTTTCAATTTTTAAGCAAAATATTTCCCAAGTGAAGCTGATATTGCCAGTTCTCCTTTTAAGAAACTCTGAGATCTCAAATGATGCCGACAGTTAAGCTTTCATGGAAAGTAGATGACAGTAGCTGGACTTCCTTTGCCAAACACTTTGATCCTGTTTCTTTTTAAGCTTGCGGTTGAATTCTCAGAGGCAGAGAAAAATTCACACTTTTTCTTTTAAAGTAGTCTTCCTCTTTCTACAAGAAGAGGAACCACATTGTCTGCTGATAGGACTCTGTCTGGATTCTCTGAGCCTCCATTTCCCTATTTGTCAATGGAAGAACTAATACCCCACAAGGGAATTTCTTGAGAGGATGAAATTAAATCAGATTCAAATATTTATTTACAACACCGTTTCCCAAATGACTAATGCTGAGATAAATAAATGCATAAAATAAGTTGTCTGTTCTCAAAAAAATAGTAAGATATAGGAAATTACAGTCAACAACTAGGACACAGGGATGAATTAATAATCACAATGACAATGACAGCACTGTGATTGCCTTCTCCATGCCAGACTGTGCCTTTGCTGGGCACTACCTACCTGCCTTACCTCACTTGCTCCTCATGTCAGTTCTGGCCTCCACTTTAAAGATGAGCTAATCGAGGCTTAGAGACTTTCAATAACATGCCACTGAATGGGGCAGCAGGGCCCTAGCCCATTCTGCTGAAGCTAAAGCTTGCGAGTGTAGCAGCTTTATTATGGAAGTCTATAGGAGTGGAGACAGCATATCTCTGAATAGGAGGGTGAAGTCTTCTTAACCTTCTCATGGCTCAAACCCAGCAGTGCCTGGCACAAACTAAATATCTGACTTTTTATTAAACCACGAAACATATCGCACTTATAAGCAATACTTTCAATGTGTATGGACACTTTAAGAAGAATCAGCCACACCAGTGGACCCCCACCCCATCCCCGTCTGAGAAAAGGGAAAACTGCCGGTGCCCAAGCTGCCTTCTGCCGACTGTGCCCTTTCCCCCGATCCATGGGGGATAACTACCACCTTGAATTGTGTGCTTTCACGTTCCAGCTTCTCATTACCTTTTAATCACCTATGTGTACTTCATTATAGTTTAGTTTTTCTTTATTTGAACCAGATCTAAATGGATGACATCATGTATGTTCTGTGACTTGAATTTTTTGCTCACTTTGTTTTAAGATTTGTTCTGTTTATGTACTCTCATTTTCAACATCCCAGAGTCCCTCTATAGCAGCATTAGTGTAGTGGGTCTATAATAAGTGTTCCTCATTAAATGAATTGGCAAAGAACCACAGGTTTCTGAGCAGAGGATGTAGAGAGGAGTTCTGAGTTTGCAGACAGCCTGAAGACAAGGCTTGGTGATAGATCTGCATATACCTTGGCCTTCTTTAATAACTACCTGGGTGGGCTGGGGGCAAGTTGGGGGGATTACAAGGACCTGGGCAGGACAGGGCTTGCCACAAGGAAGGATCAGCATGACTAAGGGCAAGGATGAAGCAGAGGTATAGCGAGTTCCATTTGCAGACAGTGTTCCTCAGAGGAGGCTCTTAGATTCATAATCCGAAGGGAATGAGGCCAGGTCCTGAGAACCTCATGATGTCAGAGTCTCCCCTGCCCAGCAGGAGGGCAGAGGTATGCCTGCACCACTAAAACTCATTGGTAAATTCCAAGTCACCAAATCACCAGTGTTTGTAGATAAGATTTCTAAATGCGGTCATTCACAGAGTCTAGAGAGGCACCTCACAGTTTGCCTCTTGTAGCATGCTGTTTTCCTCAGCCTTTTGCCTATCTGTGACTGTCTCTGGGACACATATCCACCTGACCCAAATTGACAAAAACTCAGGACAGCTTCGGTCAAGCCAGGACAGCCTGTAAACTGGCAAATGAATTCTTTTGGAATATAGCCTCCTGGCTATATGTGTCTCCACCCTCTGGGGATCTCTTTGTTTCTCCTGTGGGATGGCTTCTGCTTCAGACCCTGCAAAGAGTTAGAAAATATAAAGGCCAGCTGGATGTTTTTGAAGTCAAGGTATGTCCAGGAGGTGGCCATCTGCCAGGCTCCCTTTAAGTCAGGTGGTGTGGGGCTTGCCCCTCAAACTGAGGAGATGGGGCTCCACTCTTCAGGACCTGTGAAAGATTTTAAAGCAGAATTGTGATAACAATGTGTGCAATTTTATTCTCTTGTGTGTATGTGTGTGCCTGTCAGAGAGAGAGAGAGAGAGAGAGAGAGAGAGAGAGAGAGAGAGAGAGAGAGAGAGAAAGAGAAAGGATCAGTTTTCTTCTGAGCCCCAGAGAAACACTCTTGAGTCATTTATTGAGAAAAAAGTTTAAATCCCCAACTAGAAAAAAAGAAATAAACATGTGGCTCATTGAAAGTGGAGCAACAGACATTTGGAGGGAATATGCAAAATTGGCTCCTGGAGAATGTGAGAGGCACCGGGGAAGATGTGTGCTAGAAAAAAGGAGGAGGCTCATCATCACCTGTTTCCAACTCCACATGTGCAAAGTAGAGCTGAGATCACAGGCAAACTCTGCACACCATGGCAGGAAATTAATCACCCTGTATTATAGTCATATCTCATCCAATTCCATAATTATGTTAAGTATCCTCCCTCCTGCCCTTTTGTACACATCAGTAAGAGAGACGTTACAGCTCTGCACTCACTTTCAAAATGTCCTTTGTTCTCTGAGTTTCTCAGCTTCACAGGACACTTTTTACAAGGGGCCAGCTTTTGCCAATGAGCTGCTCAGATCTCTGGAAGGCTGCCTCAGGGTGCCTGGAACAGAAGTCCTTTCCTGACAGTCTTAGAATAAGTTCACTTTATTTGTAATAGGGGGCTTGACCAACAGGAAAAGCTACCAAGCTAAAATCTTCATGCTCTTGCATCTCTTGTTGCCAGCAGCAAACACTGTGATGACTCCTCTGAAGGACAGGGTCCCTTTGAGTGATGACATATGCTGGGCTGTATTGTGCACATGATGTGGGAATGTGTTACTGTACAGGGCTGTAAACCCTAACCCATACATAGGGGTATTTAGTGTTCATTAAAGAATGCAATTCTTTTACATTATGCTCTTATTTTGCAGAATTTTTACATTTTGTGTTACAAAATTCAAGGGTTATTTTGAACACTTGAGATTTTCATTTTATACTTTTTTAGAAACTATTTTAAGACACAGCTCCAGAGTATCACCTGAGATCTTGTAACACACAAATAGTCATCTTCATTATCCACATCATCAATTATTATTATTAGAGTTGGTGTCTGTCACTGTTCTTGTGTGACAACTTAATTTTGCTCCTCATTTTGGCCATTATAAATTCTTACATACCTCTTCACACAAACTTCCTACATCTTTTGCTGATGGATACAAAAAGGGGGACATGAGCAGTGGGTTCCCTGGCCTGGAGGAGAGGACATGAGCATTATAGAACAGCAAATTGAGCTGGCCACAGGCTCCTCTGTGTGTCACTGATGACACGTAAGTTTCAAGAACAGATCTGAGTACTTGAGTCACCATGTTCTAAGTCTCTTATGTTCCAACACTCTATGTCAATAGTACCTGAGTGGACTTCAGGGCATCTAAATGTCACCCTCTTGGATTGGCTATTCCCACTTGCCCTGCATGCCCTATGCCCATTCTGTCTCTTGCCTTTGTTTCTTCATAACCTCCCCCATGATCTGCAATTACTTTATCTGCTACTTGTTTGTATGCTCATTGTCTTCCTTCATGGAGCCTAGACCTTTCTCTTATTGATTCCCATCACTTTCGAGCTCAGAGTGGCTCTGAGCACTGAGAAGGTCTGCGATGTGTTGGATGACTGAGTGCACAGCTGATCATGCATGCCAATCAGGCGAGAATGAGTCTCAGGGGAAGGCTAACGTTCAGACTGGGTTGAGGTAGAGGTCAAAGAAGGCTTTCTAGAGCAGCAGTCTCTATCCTTTTTGGCACCAGGGACCAGTGCTCCTATGAGAATCTAATGACTGACGATCTGAGGTGGAGCTGAGGTGGTGATGATAGTACTGGGAATGGCTGCAAATACAGATAAAGTTTTGTTTACTCACCTGTCACTCACCTCCTGCTGTGTGGCCTGGTTCCTAACAGGCCACAGACTAGTATCAGTCCATGGCCCGGGAGCTGGGGACCCTTGCTCTAGAGAATGCGTGCCTTGGTTGGTTTCCACAGATATACAGTGTGTGGTCTGTGGGCATCAGGTAGGCCTGGAAGGCCTTGCATCAGAGGGCAGAGCACCTGGACCAACATTAAACACCTTCCAGTTGCTGCCCATGTTGTGGGGCATGTGGTTAGAAGAATTCTGGGTTGCCCTCTGACAATCCAGGACAGGGATGCAAAGCCTCAGTCTTATCAAATTTGAGCCAGGGTGTCAGATCTCTGCTGGAAGTTTGGATGTAGAAGGCCCCAAATGGCTGCTAAGGACTTGGTTACTGGGAAAGCATCTACTCGTAGGTAGGGGGTGGAAAGAGACAATGGGAACAGCATGGGGCTTCTCTACCTTGACTCACTTCATGAAGGTACAGAAATGCTCTCAGGCTGCTGAGGAGGCTCTGGAAGCAGACCCCAGGGCAGTCCACTTACTTGCAGCTTCTTTACCATTTCACATTCCCCAAGGCCTACCCTCCAGGATCTATGAATTTGCTATAAAAGGAGGACCTGGCCTGGTTTTTTCACAGGAATCAAATTTTCTTTGCAAACTTTTAAAATGAAAAACATATTTATTTTTCTTGTTAGTGCACAACATAGAAGTGACAAATTTTCCCAGCTGCTCCACCATAAGCTCTGCTCCCAGAACAACTGAGCTGAGTTTTAGTTCAGAAAGGGATCTCTTTCACACATGATAAATACAGAGTTTGCTAAGATCAGATAGCTAAAGGACTAAATTAGTTCAAGGACTGATAAAGAGCTATAAAATCTCCCCAGCTCAGCACCATGAGGGGATCAGGATAACTACAGCAGTATACGTGGAGAAAGGCAGGCAGTCGTAAGAATAGATGATGCATGAGCTTGGGTGGTGTTATGAACTGAATTGTGTCCCCCTAAATCCATATGTTAAAGCCCTAACTCTGCACATATTGGTACCCACAGTCTTGGCTTCCACACCTGTCCTGTCTCTAATGAGGCTTTGAGCATCCCCAAATATGATCTCTTCCTGTCTTTGTCCCCCAATGGCCCATTACAACCCTTATACATAGTAGGTGCTCAGTACATGTTTGTCATACCACACTGATGTGGAAAAGGCTGCTCTGCAGCATTGTACCTCTGGTTCTAATGCTATGACGTCAAAGGTCTCAGCATGGATGAATCCTATGGATAATGGTCCTTGCTGGACCTCATCCAGCCAGTTTTTAAGTTCAGTCCTCCCTTTCTTAACTAAGAAGGAGCAGAAGAAAAACCTGTCCTATGCACAGTTCTGGCCCCGTAGATCCGATTTCTGACCTAGAGTTAGAGAGGTAGAGGCATGTGGCTTCCTGGAGGCATCTAGACCAGCATCGTGGTCAATGTGCACATGACTTGGTGTGAACACCTCCCTAGACTGCACCTTCACAGAGCAGCTAGGGAAGGAAGGTTGGCCACCCGTAAGGAGACTTGAGTCTCATTCTTCACCAACCTGCCATACTGACTTGAGCAAGTCTCTCATGTGGAGCCCTGGCCCTGTTACCAGTGAATGGGCCCATGGTCCCTTCTGAATCAGAGTATTTATGTGGGGCTCAGTGATTGAGTGTGTGTGGGGGGTATTATTATTGTGCTATAACTATGTAACTAGTACTGACACTTGGGCTTCTAGAGGTGGATAGAAGTGTGGCTAGGAAAGCTGAAGCTCCTTCCAGGAAACAGGGTGACTCCAAGCTTACAAGGCTGGGTGGTGTTCCACCTAGGTGGTGTTGAATTCAGAGTCAGTTTTCAAATATTTATGCTGTGATTGACTGAGACAGGTAGCAAAGCACAGGCTGGTTGATTCTCTGTTACGGGGCCATCCTGTGCATTGCAGTTTGTCAAACAGCATCCCTGGCCTTTACCCACTAGATGGGAAGTTATGATGACCTAAAATGTCTCCTGATATTGACAAATGTCCTGGAGTGGGGAGTAGGTAAGGGGAACTGATTCTGTTTTTTTTTTTTTCATTCATGTGCCGTCAGACCTTGATCCTTGAGCCCATGGGGGGTCATCCAGGCTCTAGCCTCACTCTCTCCTGGCTGTATGTCTTTGGGCTTTTCCACTCTGTTCCCACTTCCATGTGAATTGGCCTCTTAGAGCCCTGGGCTAGGATCAGGGAATGATCCTTGTCCCATCTGAGTAGCTGTGCCAGTTCCAGGGCAGCAACACGCCAGGCTTAAGTTGGAGCAAGCCTGGCTTTTCCAGTTTCCCAGCTCCTGTCCATCTTCCTGGAGGTTTATGAGCCTTTGGCTGAGCCCGAGGCTTGGTTCTGTCACTTTTCCATTGGTCATGTTAGGGAAACAGCCTCTCTGAACTCGTTGTTTCCTCATCTGACACTGAGAATATTATAGGCCTGGTGCAGGATTGTTGTGAATATAAAGCTAGATTCACTTGCAATGCATTCTTCAAATTTAAAGTACCTGTTATTTTAAAATGACTTATTGTTTGAGTGTCCACAGAATGTCAGATGGAGAGTTGGTATGGGACTCTTCAACAGCTGGATTTCTGTTTGGGAATGGTAATGAAGGGAGTGTCGTCTGTGGGGTCTCCACTTTTAATTCCATTATGGACTAAAACAAAGGATGAAGAATATTGAAGAGGTCTGATCCCTGTTTTCAAATTAGAGACTGTCCCTGAACAGTGACTGTCTCTTGCTTCTAATTACATAGGACCTTTTGAGAGAATAAATGAAAAACCTGCCTCATGGTACTAAGCTGGGAAGATTTTATAGCTCTTTATCAGTCTTTCAACTATCTAGCCCTTTATCAATACTTGATCTTAGCTGACTCTTTTTATTAGGAATACTTTGTTTACAAAATCAAATAGAAGAAATATATTTTAAAAAATGTGTTGGGGCCATATCTAGAAAATGTAGATATAAAGTGATTTAGGATAATGCTAAACACTCCCCCCCCCTCTTGTCCCATCTATAAATTTGGATTGTTTTAATAAAATGGTTTGAATCCATCTATTCATTCTCTGGTGTAGACAGACCCAAATCACCATTATTTTTCAGCTGAACCATGAGTTGGGCTCAGGTTGTGGGTATCACAACTGAAGGCCCAAGAGAATGAAGAGCTTCATGTGGTGTTGGCACCATGATTTTGTGCATCCTTGCTTGCTCTCCTCCTTCCTTTTTACTCTCCCTTCCTTCCTTTTTTCCATTTATCAACTATGATCTTCAAATTGGCTTGGAATGACCTGATTTCAGTAAAAAACCAGGCTCAGTTCCCTAGAGGCCATAGGGGACTGTGAATACACTCTCTAGCAGAGTACCTTGTTTTCACTCTCTATTGGTCAGCGAGTGCATGGCCAGATGCTGAATTCAGATTCATGAACCTGTCTCACTGGCATGGGAAGTGTAGCCCTGATCTCACTCTGTGCTGGAAGAAATGGCTTCTGGGTGATGGAGGAAATTGATGGCACTGCTTCACTAAAGATATAATTATCTTGTTGCCTGCATCCAAGACCCCCACAGAGAAAGAGAACCATGACCCAAAGGCCAGAGTAATTACAATGCTGTTGTTGAATTTGGTGAAGGCAGACAATCTGAGACAATATTTCAAACTGTGCCTGCTCTTCTACCATTGTCTGAGTTTGGAAAGCCCAGACTTCCTCCACCCCTGGGAATGTCTCCTGTCCAGTACTTCTCCCTGGAGGCACCCACATTCTGCTCATCATCCCAATCACCCCTCTTGATCCTACCCTGCTCTATTTTCCAGCTGGTGGTTTTGGGCAAATCTTCAGAGCCCCCAAGACACACTCTCTACTACAAAGACCCATAGGGAGCTCCATTCTTAAGGTCATCAAGTCCTGCTGTGTGGGGCAGCTGTACTGAATATTATCATTGTTTTTATCATTGTCCTTCCTGCACTGCAGGACAGCCACCAGGCCACAGAACTCTAATGCACCTTAAATGCAGGGCCAACAACTTTCTCTCCCTCTGTCTTCACCCATGGTGAGCCCTGATCACCTCCGGTGGAGCTCAGTGAGATGACAAATTCATTACTTAATTTAGACGCTTGTTTGGCAGAGAGCCAGCACTCTGCAGGCTTTGAAGATCTGTGGGTCTAGCATGCACCATTGCTTTGCTAAGATGAGCAGTCTTCAAAAGAGAAGCCCAGGGGAGTGAGGTCCTCCCAGCCCAGGGTCAGTTCAACCTGAATACTGGGAAAGGCTTTCAAAAAATCATGGGAGTGGGAACATCACAGCTACAGCTTTACACCACTCTTGGTTCCCTCTGAAGCTCCCAATCATCAACAGCATAGCACAGATAGAAGATGGAACAGCTGCATTTTCAGAGAAGTCAGCCTCAGCTTAGGTATGAATTTCCACTAAATGGTTTATTGGTAAGTTGGGTCGATAGATGCCAACATTCATGGCAACAAATGCAGGTGGACTTCGAAGGTGGAAAGGTGAAACACGAAATGGTCTTCATAAGTGCTAGTGTTGAATCCTAGTCCATAAGAAGCTTCAAAGAGCCCCTATAAAACCTCAGGTGTGAGGCCCTGAAACTCAGGCAAGTGGCTCTGAAAAGGCAGCTTTAGCCATGGTTTCAGCTGCTGCAACCATTCTGGGAGTGATAGCAGTTGTTGGTAAATGGGAAGGTTGCTTCATTAATACATTTAAAACGCAGAGGCTGCTCTAAATGAGAAAGGCTGCGGGCATCTTGTGAGGTGCCAGGTAACTGGCTGGTGTGAATAATGCCCTGCCCAGCTTTTGAAGAGGCTGATCCTATTGTCAGAGCCCTGTTTCATCAGCTGTGTGGCTCAACTGTCTGTGGTACCTGGGGCAGCTGCTGATAGCACAGTGAGCTACAGATGCAGCCTCTCTCACCATGTTCTCCTTGGACCCATTGTGATTCCTTGGGGAGAATTGGAATATCTGGGCAAGTGGGGACATCTGTTGAAGTGGTGACACTTGGTGAAAGGGGACACCTGGTGAAGAGAGTAACATATGGTGAAGAGGGGCATATCTGGTGAAGTGATGACACCTAATGAAGCCAGGTATTCCAAGTGAAGCAGGGACAGGTAAGAACATTGCAGCAGATAGAGATAGGTTGGCCTGGGATGCCAAGGATTAGAGAGGGAGACCACTGTTCGTGGGAACGAGATATGCTATAACTACCTTTGCTGAGATGTCATTTACCATGTAAATCACCTCAGGCCTTCTACTCTTTGCCCCCACATCGCTTTTACCACCTGCTGGCAAAGACATGCTGTGGAAAATGAACCAAAGTACCTTTTGAGTCCCTAAGAGCCTTGACACACCAGCAATGGATTCTAGGCCCAGACACAATTTTTCTTGCTTGTAAAGCCACAGCTGAGGCAACAAAATGTAAGAGGAAGCTGATGGGGCTTAGGATGTATCTTGGGATGTATCTTGATTTTGTTATTTCCTAAGCTTATGACTTAGGAAAAAATTACTTATGTGCTCTGGTTCTCTGTCAATAAAATGGTTGTAATAAAGAGTTTTTGTAAGAAAGAAATGAGCTGATGCAGAAGGGAACGCTGTGCCATGGTGAAAGGTAAGGAAGCACGTTCCACCAGTAGTGCTTTGTCGCCTGGAGGGGCATCAGGCTGGGGCATCCTTCCTTGCTCTATTGCTGCCACTCACCTGGTGCTTGGTGAGTTACCTTCTCTGAACCTCAGTTCTGTCATCTATCTGCTGGGGTTCTTGGGACTATGTGAGGTAAGTGGGCCTGGTGCCTAGCGCAGGGCCTGTGCAGGGCAGTGCCTCATCCATGGTGGCTGCTGTGACTACTAGGATAATGTGAATTTAGAAGCACATGGCAGCCCCGACATGCTTAGAAGATGGCTGTGCTACAGAACAATCACTAACAGAGCCACCAAGGATGATATGCAACCACCTCCTCTGCTGGTCCAAGACTGGGCTGTGTTATATTTATCTATCAAGTGAACTGCAGGGCCACACATGCTTCATTCAACTGTCCGGACAGGTTTGGTCCTGGCCCTCCCACACACATGACCATGCATACCATATGGCACCACATGTGGTCCTGGTGCTCATCCCTGGGAAGGATCTGGTAGAGCTTCATAAAGTATAGAGAGGGCTGAGTAATTTAAATGGAGCCTTGTCCATCTAGAAAGGCAGGGACTGAGAGAAGATAGGAGGTTGGTCTAGCAGGAGACAGGGTGCCTGAGCACAAACGGGCTGTCCTAAAGCAACCATGATGCAGTGGTGGAGGTGGTAGGTCAGGACAAACCTACTTCTTTAGTTTTACTTCTTCGCTAAATCCAACGACATGGTACTTTGGGGACCCCTTGAACTTAAAATGAACTGTTTTAGGTCAAATGCAAAGATGTCCATTTTACACAATGGCTCCTGATAAATAGGCCCTGAGAAACTGGGCTGATAAGGCGGGAGGAGACAAACAAGCAATGGATGACTATCTGGACACTGGGAATCATGATGACCACCCCAATTCCTTTGCATGACCCCTACCAGTACTGGACTCTGTGTCCTGCACTCAGCAACAGTCCTAGGAAGAGGGCCTCATTTATTGTCCTCTTTTAGAGATAACATTCAGAGCAGTGGACCCATCTACCCAGGATCACACAGCAAGAGAGTAGCACAACTAGATTCATATCCAGTTTGGTTTGATCCTTAATCCATGCCATCATCAGGTTACTCTGACTCTTACAGAGACATTTGGGCTTCTTCCATGTATTTTTTCTAGAGCATGTTTTTGAAGCATCCATTAGAGCCAAATGGTAGAAGATTTTGGACTTGACCCCAGAAGGCAGTGCTAATAATTTTCAAAATATTAAGTGTTTAAGGTCAAAAGTGAGGGAGATCAAACTTGAGTCCTTATTCCAGTACAGTGGTTCTGTATTGCCACACACTGGAATCACCAGCCTGTATTCCTGATCAATCAAATCAGAATTCTGGAACTGGGACCCAGGTAGCAGGGATTCTGTAAATACTAGGGTGGAACCTCTCTTAGAGAGATTGTCTCAGTATCCACTGAGGGTAACAGGACAATAAGACTTATTAATAGTGTTCAAGGTAGAACTTAAGCAGCCAAAGATGATGTGATTCGCATCTTAGGAGACTCTACTTCTGTTTCAGCAGCTGAGTCCTGGGTGACTCTGCAATTGTTTAAATAAGTAAAAACTATAAGTGAAACCCATGAATTGTTATTAATCAGAAAGAAAAATCTTAAGCAAAAAAGCTAGAATATAATTTTTGTTAAACAATGAACACTCATGAAACAACAATAAAATGGTATTAAAATGTATATGATTAATCATTTTTCAGCATCCATCTGATGGCTTAAACAGCATGAAGCAATAGTTGCACTTAAAAAATGACAAGAAAATAGCTGTTTATTTAGTTGACAGAGAATGTTCATATCCTTCTAAGATCACTAGCATCACTGCTTATCACCAAGGTTAGTGCTGATTCTTGTGTCTTTATGCTGAGGTGGCATCCACAGCTCCTTTGCCTCGAGTTCCTGGAGCAAATCTTGGGGTCTTTCTGGGAGAGTCTTGGGAGGGATGGTGCCCTGCCCCCTCAGATCAATGAGGCCCAATACTGTAGATTGCTGTGAGGTGGCTGCTAAATTTGGACACGTACCAAGGGAGGGAGAATGTTGCTAGGCTGAAGACAGTGTGGAGGGAATGAAAAATGGGCCTGGGGACATGTCCCATGCTATTCTGGCCTTGCATTCTCAGGGCTGGACCCATCTGAAGACCAGTGATAGTAGGGGTCCTGCAAGTAATTTTGTCTTTCTTCCTGCTCAGCCAAATTTTTTTCCTAAAGGGAAGGTGAATGGACTGGGGGAATGCCAGAGGAATCAAGAACAGCAACAGACAGAAAAGTAACATGCTCCCTTCTTTCTGCCTATTGCACTGTACTCCATATATATATATATATATATATATATATATATATATATATATATATATATATATATATATATATATATTTACTTTTTGTACATTGCTAATGCCATGGCATTCCAGGCACTGGCAGGCTGCAGAGTGAGATGCACTGTCATGAATCCACCAGAATCCATTCAGAGACAGCCTCATGGGTAAGGATCTTTGGAGCTTCCACTTAAAAGTGTTAGCAGTGTCATCGGTCTTATGTTCTACAGAGTGCTGTGAAAATAAAATTAAAAAGTAAAAACCAAAGAAATCTATAAGTAGAAAATTTCAGGGTATTATGGAATCATTTGGCTATAATTTATACTATACAGCATCAGACAGGTGTGTCTTTCATGCCAGCCCTGCTTTCTCTGCATCTGCATACAGCTGACCCCAGGTTCTTCTCCTATGTGCCCAGAGGAAGCTCATAGGTGGTTGATTTTGGAGAGGTAGGCAATAAGGGCCACGGCCACGCCCACATAAATGCCAGTTCCAATTGTGATGGAGAGCACAGCCAAGAACAGGGCACGCCGAGAGCTGGTGCTGGCCTGATGGAAGTCTCCCTGGGCCACAGCTTTGTTTGTCTGTAGAGTTGAAAAGGAAGGAGGGAGAAGAAAAAGTAAGCAAAATGAGCAATTTGGAACAAATGAAGTGATGGTAGGGTCTACCTCTGGATCCCTTCCAACTTGAACTTAACTGATTCCAGGGAGAGAGGACTAGCCAAGGTATACTAGGCATGCTCCCAGCTGTTGACAGCAGTTATCTCCAAATGGCAAAGAAGGAATGGGTCTTTTACTGCTTCACCACTGCAAGACACTCAAAGTGTAAACAAAAGGAAAAAGTACCTCTAAAACACCCATGGTTGGCAGTAGCCCAACTGAGTACCACCAATGTGGGTCCAGGGGTTTGGGCACCAGTAGGCCAAGGATGGGATAGATATTACACCTCCAATGCCTTGTTTTCTACCCAACAATGACATTTCCTTTTTTTTAAAATAACACTAAATTTTCTAAAATATGTTCACACTTTTTTATTTAAGCTTTATACCATAATAGAAGTGTGGAGAAGGACATTATGGTTCTTTTTTCCAGAGAAGAAACAATGGCATGAGATCAGAAAATCGACTACAGAATACTTGAGATTCTACTCTTCAGCTGGTGGCTCTGGAATGATGCTTTCCTGACCATCTCCATCCCTTGCATAGCTAGAGTTGGTACAATTCATCCATCAATAAAATGGTTTGAGATAAGACCAATATCTAGATTTCTAGTTGTTCAATTACATAATAAGGTGTTGGTTTAATAAAATTCTTGTTTCTTGGGGTCATGAGGTGGCAGGAATGTAAAGATTGTGGGTGATGTATCTGATGTGTAGCCATCCTTATCTTGCTCTACAAGTGAGATTAGGTGCAAAACCAAGAGTATGGTGACTGCTGTGTGATTCAGCTGTGATCACTAGTAAGATGGCAGCTTATCTGGCAGACAAGAGTGGAGGTTACCAGGGTGTGTAACTCTCAGGAGTGTCATGTGATGCTGAGGGTGGCAGCCCTATTCCAGTGGGGGATTCTTTATGGTCAGGGTAAAAACAGAGCCCACTCTCCTGGTAGAATGTCCTAACTTGCTCTCTGGTCCATTTTCAGAAACCAGATTATGGCAGGATCTCATTTCCATGTGACAAGAGTAGTATTTCTAAATCGAGAGAAATTTTTGTCAAAATGGAAGAATAGGTAAATGCTGAGTTTGCCGTCTCTCACAATCACATCAAAACTGCAACTAAATTACAGAATAGCCATCTCTGGGAAGTCTAGCTGAACGGAAGTCCTACAACAAGGGACACATAGAAGAGGCTACCTCAAGATTGGTAGAAAGGATAGAGACCTCAAATGAGCTGGTCCCACACCTATTTTTGGCTGTTGAGAATCTGGGTAAATATTTTGGCTGTGGAGATCTGCTCAGAAAAGCGAAGGATCCTGGCCCTACACTGGGCTCCCCAGCCAAGGGTTCTAGTGCTGAAAAGAGAAGTCCCCACAACTTTTGGCTGTAAATACCAGCAAAAATCATGGCTGAGTGAACTGGAGAGCTGAAAGAATTGCAGACTTTCCTCTTAAAGTGCCTGCTCAGACTTAACACTGATGGACTCACTTACTCTGAGCCCCAGTGCTGGGGCAGCAGCTTGAAAGGCATTAGGAACATATGGGCAGAAACTGAGTTGTCTGGTTTCAGAGTGAGGGCTGGAGGGGCAGCTTCCTCCTAGACAGAAGTGTTGGCAGAGGATATTGTTTCTTTGCTGAACTCCTCCATGCCTGGCTTACATAACCAAGTGGCTGCCACATATGAGTCTCCTGAATGGTAGCTAACACTGGTCACTCTGCCCTGGTGATTACCTGAGGTCCTGACCTTCTCAACTTGTGGGCCCACCTGAGCTGCTTCTAGTGCATTTTCCATACAAATGACTGGTCTTGGCTCATGCTGCAGACTTTCCTATAACATCTTAAAGGTTCACAAAACTCAAGCAATTATAATCTAGCCTCAGCATGCCCCATACACCTTGCTGAGTAGCATCAAACCTGGCACTAGTAGCAACCAGTTTCAATTTTCAGCTTGGCCTTTAGAGGTACATCTAAGTCTAATGTAGGTGGCAGCGATTTGCTGATAGCTTGGTGGCTCATGCCAGGTGGCTCTGGGTAGGGCACAAGCTACAGCTTAACTTGGCCTTTGGCAGGGCCCCTCTCAGGAGGTCCTGACCTGCATGCCCAGTGGTCAGCTTCAGACTGAGCTGGAGCACTGCCTGGGGTTACATCTGAGGATGACACACCCAAAGGGCATATACTGCAGGCACCAGAGCCGTGCTAAAGTGAATCTTGCTCTGTAGGCTCAGCCCCTGCACAATAGCTCCTCCATTGGTCATCACAACAAATCAGCCTGAGGGTCAATCCTTCCCATCCATAAGCAAACAATAACCAAGGCTCAACGGCAACAGGAGGGCACAAACGACCCATAGAAGTGACATACCTGGAACACCCACCTCAGATGGCCAAGGAAGACAGTGTTACTGAGCTCCACAGGACACCTACATCATAAAGTTACCTACTAAGACTGGGAGACACAGCGGCCCTTCCTAATACATAAAAAGAAACACAAAGAGGCAGCCAAATGGAAAGACAAAGAAACATGTCCCACATGAAAGAATAGAACAAAGCCCGAGTCCCTTCTCAACCCAATGCAGAGCTCCAGATCTCATCAGAAGCTCTGCATTGGGACTTCTATAAGAAAAAGAGTAAAAGAAAAAAAAATAGGAATAATAAAATGGCAATAACTATTCCTACTCTAGACCAGGAACCTGTTCCTAAGATATTCCAAAAAAGACACCAGGGAAGACCAGAGGGGTGTGACATACTGTATATTACTCATGGGGCAAGGAAGCTTTAGCAGTGACCAGTTGGAACTGCAGGAAAAGGCACCTGGCCAAAGGCAAACAATGTTTTTATTCCCACAAGCAGAGGGAGAGGTAATCTCACTGGGAGAGCAGTCTCCTTCTCAGGTGGGTGGGAGAAAGATGTGCTGTTGGTTACAGGAGTAGATAACGTCCATGGGAGCAGCAGAAAACATCCTTGGAAGCAAGCACTGTTGAAAGCCCTTTGTGTACTGCCTTTCTTGGCTGCTGGCCAGACAGCCATCTCTTTTCTGAGTATGTGGAGGAACTATGTTCTGAATTAACACCACAACTACATATCTAGCAATAATTACTTTAAATGTAGATAGATTAAATGCTCCAATCAAAAGAATGGGTGACTGAATGGATAAGAAAACAAGACCCTTACATATGCTGCCCACAAGAGACTTGCTTCAGATCGAAAGACACAGACTAAAAGTAAAGGGATGAAAAAAGATGTTTCACAAAGGTGGAAATAAATAACAACAACAAAAAAAGCTGGGGTAGCAATACTTATACCAGACAAAATAGACTTTAAAATAAAGGCTATAACAAGAGACAAAGAAGAACCCAGTTATCCCACTTCTGTGTATTTATCTGAAGAAATACAGAACACTATTCTGAAGGGACATTTGAATCTATATGTTCATTGTGGCATTATTTACAGTAGCCAAGATATAGAGGCATCCTGGGTGTCCATCAATGGATGAATGAATAAAGAAAAGGTGGTATACAATGGAATATTATTTGGCCATAAAAAGAATGAAATCTTGCCATCTCCAGTAATATGGATGGACCTAGAGAGTTTATTGTGCTGAGTCAGACAGAGAAAGACAAATGCTACCTGTAAAATCTAGAGAACAGTATAAATAAACAACAGAAACAAGTTCATAGATACAGAGAGCATTTTGGTGGTTGTCTGATCAGGGGTTAGGGAATATGTGAAGGGGGAGGGGATTAAGAGGTACAAATTGGTAGTTACAAAGTAGGCATGGGGATATAGAGTATAGTGTGGGGAATATAGCCAGTAGTATTGTAAGAACTATGTGTGGTGTCATATGGGTACTGGATTTATTGGGGTGAATCACTCATAAGTTATATAAATGTCTAACTACTGTGTTGTACACATGAAATTAATATAATATTGCATGTCAAATAATTTGAAAAATAAACAGTGGTATTTACACATTGTGTAGGTAGGTATGGAAATCAGTATATTTTTTACTCAATAAAAACACCAAGGCCTTTTACAATGGATCTAAAAGGGTGAGACTCCAAAAAAACACATGAAATGAAATTCAGTCCTCCGTGGTCTCGATCCAATCTGATGAGTTCTGGAGCTCTGCATTGGGTTGAGAAAGGACTCTGGTCTGCTTAATGGCTTTCCTCTCTTTTCCCTAATTTCTGCATTTTGAAGGTCGATTTTTATTTCTTCCTCCTTCAATTATTTGGCTTGGAAGTCCATTTGGGAGCTAACCACCAACAATTTTTAATGAAGCAGGGCTAAGGGAATACAGAATAGGAAGGCTCCTAGGACAGTAGTAATTAATTAAGTTTTCATTAGCTGTGTTTCATTTTACCTAGTAGCCTTACCAATCTTCAAGATCTTAGAATATAATTCACTAACTGCCCGTCCTCAGCCAAACAACCACCCTGTATTAAAATGGAATTTGCTGCAATCTCTGCCATTAGCACCTTTCTTGTCACCATCACCCAGAGTTCTGCTACAGGGCAAAACAAAGATACAGAGAGAAAAGCAGGGTGACCAGTCTGCATTTCTTACCCCTGGTCTCAGGGCCTGCAGGGAGTTCCTGTGTCTCAGAGGCTTGACCTATTTCAGTGGAGTTCACACATTTTAGGAATGTCCTTTAGTGTTTGCCTTTCTTGCTCAACTGTATACCCCAGAAACAGGTCCACATCCCTCCTGTCCATATATGCTGCCCAAAGCCTGGGCTAAAGTCCTGGGGCATGGCAGGGACTCATTAAACATTTCATGAGTGACCAGGCAAGTGGACTCTATAAGACCAGCACCCCTCAAATGCTTCCAAGTGGTATTGGCCTCCAACCACATCCTCCTTGTTTCTCTGGTGGCCTTTATGAGGAAGGCAGGGTACTGGGAAATCTTGGCCTTAGCCCCCCTCCACCTCCTTCTGTGGGTTCTGAGCACAAACAGCACTGATCCTCTCATCCCCAAGACCCCCAAGTGTCTTTTGAAAAATCACTCGCACTTATTTGTTCTCATAGTCTAAGCTGGGAAACCTTGATTTATGTTTTTGTTTGGTTTTAGGGTGATCAACAGAGACCCAATATCTGCTAGCAGGTGCTTCTTGGCTGGAATAAACAGCTGTTATTTGCTTGTCTTAATCTGTATTATAGGCTTGTTTACACCCTCATATATTGAGTGTTCAGCAAGCACTGAGAAGCTGGAGCCTAGGGTTGATCAGCCCCAACTGTGACATATCAGATAGCTTTACAGCAAGGTTGTCAAGACTGATGTGCATTTGAATCCTTGGAGAGCTTTAAAAGCTCCTGATGTCTAGGTCATAACCCTGGCCAGGTAAGTCAAAAGCTCTGGATTGGGATTTGGGCTTTTGTGCCTTTCAAGCTCTCAAGTGATTCCAATGTGCTGACAAGTGTGAGACCAAGGTGGCCAATTGCCTACAATGTGGGACTTGCTGTGCTAGTTTGGGACAGTCTAGGTAAACTAGGATGAGAATGATGACTTTGCATGGAGGAAGCCATAGATCCACCTGCATGGAAAGGATCCTTGTGACTTAGGTCTTCCCAACAGAAACACAGTTTTACTCCAGCAGGCTCACAGTGGGTGGGAAGGAAGCTGGGCAAGTTGGAGGTCTATATGCTCAGCCTCCCCAGAGTCACTGCTCTGACTTCTCCTGTACATCGATGGCACTACACACGTCAAATTATAGTTCACAGGAAGGAAAGTGGCCCAGACTTTGGGCTCTCTCAGTTTTCAGTTTATGGGGTGTTGTTTTTAAAACCCATTTCCTCTTGATTGGTTTATGGCCTTCAGGGGTTTATAACCTCCTGATCACCTCCTTTCTAATGGAAGTATAAGGCTAACACCTGTTTCTATGGGGTCCTTGAGCCTAGTCAGTCCTCCTGGGAAAATGCCTTCAGCTCTGGGAGGTGACTTGAGCCAAAGAAAACAGAAGGCTTAATCCCATTTTTGCATTTTTTTCCAAGACAGTCAAATAACTCATTTTATGAGGTCTTGGGCTTGTTGAGGGGTCCCCTTCCTCCTGTGTTGTCTGTACTCCTCCTGCTCCTTCTAACGCTGTCCAAGACAGGTCCCTTCACAGGCAGACCTACTCATATTGCCCCTGAGTGCCCACTATGGTTCTCATGCCCTGTAGAGCAGCATGCAGCTTCTGACCCCAAACCTGGACCTGCAGGGCTTAATCTCCTCCCATAGTCTGCCTTGTCCTCAAGCCCCTCCCATTGCGCGGTTGCAGGTGTTCCCAGCCAAGGCTTCATTTGGGATTCTCTAAGACTTTGCTTCATGTACTCCACTGATTATCAAAGGGGACTAGGGTGTCTGAAACTCAGTGTACTCATCTGCATAGTGAGCCCCATAGGTGACTGTGAGGGTGAAACAAGGTCCATGTGAAGCCTTTAGCATGACCTTGGAACCAAGTAGGTCTAGTCAGTGAGGGCTTCCCCACTGCCATGTGCCCTCTGTCCTCCCATGGCCACCTACTTATGGCTAAGAGGCTGACCCTGGGTTCACTGCCAGGCCCCCAGCCATTCCCTAAGGGGTGCCAGACAGCCCCTGTTGGATATTGGCAGAGGAAACTGGAATCACCAACCAGTGAGGACCCAGGACCAACCCCTCCTCCACCTTCTCCTAAGCCTCTCTCCTGTGCCCTCAGCTGCTCCTCACCCCAGCCACTACACTGTCTCTTGGACCCTGCCCCACACCGCTTTTGTAAATAAGCTCTCCTAAAATGATCTAATTGGGGCAGACTGTTTTCTGACGACAATTACAGTTATTATAAATGCTTGCATAAGTTGTGAAAAGTCTCTCCACCTGGAGAGGGCTCCCTGAGGACCATCTCAGGCAGCCTGACCTGCAGGCTCTTTGTGGCTGGTCACTCCTCCTGAGGCTGGGACAACTATCATGACAAACCACGGTGCCAGGGGAACATGCTATCAGAAGACAGAATGTTCCTTATACACATTTAAAGCTCATTTTGCTCAGGTTCTCATGATGAGAAATGACCAGTTTATAGAGTAATTAAGTTAAATTTACATTTCTCAGGTGAGACGTTTTAATTCTTGAGCTGTATTTACCCACAAACACTTCTTGTGGTAACAGCACTTGTGATTGGTAATGTTGATGGGGTGGTTTCATTGCAGGACTGGCTCCTCCTTGTGGTCTCCGACCTGCTTCCAGGTCCTGCTTTTTCTTAATGCCTTGTGGAACATCCAGGTCTTGCCTACAGGGGTTAACCAGGCTGTCCTCACCTACTTCCTGTCATGTCTCCCCTTCTCTTGCCCACCTGAGGTCCCAGATTTACCTAAGAGATGTCTCTTGGTGTTTGTTAGCATGCTGAAGCCCCTGCACAGAGGGTAGACCAATTCATGCCTGGAGAATCTAAAAGACAGAGGTGAGTAGGACAGCAACTTCAGCGCCAGAATGAAGAGGAGTACTGTCCTGTGGGGACAGGTCAGGACCTCCCCACTGATCAGGGAAAAAGAGGCCTGGAATTTTCCCAGGGCCCAGATGTGAGGTGTCATGGGAACTGTCTTAGATCCTGTCCAGTGGAGCCCAACTGAGAGCAAGTGAACCTCTTCAGAAATGCTGATGGAAAACACATGGCCTGTCTCAAGCACACTGGAGTCGATGATTCAGAATATATGTGGGGCCCTGCAAAGCACCCACCCAAATTGTCAAGATGAGAAAGTTTTATATGGTTTGCAGGCCCAGAGGGCATGAGGCCTCATATGACAATCCAAGGTGGGTAAGTCTTCTCTATCTGCTATTTTTCCTTGCTCACCATGTCTCGTTCCAACATGACAGACATCATGGTTGGCAAGCTGGGAGAAGAGACTAAACCCCTTTTTCTCAGGTCTGTAGGCATGCCAATGTAGAATGCATCTTAAAAGAATAGTGCTATATGCCAACCCTCAGAATGGCTCAAATGGAAAAGAGAAACAGTATAAAATATTGGCAAGAATGTAGAAAAACTAAAATTTTCAAAAACTGCTGGTGAGTGTGTAAATTCATGTCACTACTTGGAGAAACTTTAGTTCTTCTTAGAGCCGAACTATTGTGACGTTAAATGACAGTTCCCTTCATGGTAAATGCTCAACAGGAAATTTTCCTATCTTCACTAAAAGGCATCTACAAGAACGTTCACAGCATTAACTGTAATAGTCCCCAAATGGAAAACCAGTCCAGTGTCCAAAAGCAGTAAAAAGGATAAATAATAATGATATCCAATAATGGCAATGAAATATATTTCAGGAACATAATCTTATCAGAAGAAGCAGGACACATGATTTACATAAAGTACTAAACAGGTGTTGGGAGCCATTCTTGCTGAATGCCCTTCAGACAGGGTTAAAGTTGCCTGCAGGCTAGAAGTTTGCAGAGCAGGTGGGCTCCATGCAGAAGGCGGAAGTCTGGCTTAATGGAAAACAGGAACAAAGATGTTTTGAGAGAACTTATGGAAATGTCAGCAATTATTACCATATCTGTGGGTTTTGTTTCTCATGCATTTCCAAGGGTATAAATATGCTGTGCTTAATAAACTGGTGCGAAGTATTCACTGTTAGCTCTCCCTACTCTATCTTTTGTCTTTCTTTTTTCTTTCTTTTCTCAATCCTCACTCCCCTTCTCAGGAACTATTCGATCTTAGCTAGCGGGCTCAGGCAAATAGGCCAAAATGATCTATGCTGTTTGTTGGCAGGGAAGTCAGTTTAGTGGTTATCTATGGGTAGGTCAATAATTGGAAGAAAGCATAGTTTGAAAAATCTACTCTTGTACTATCAAGAATTAAATGAACAGGTAAGAACTATCAATAAAGAATAGAGACACTCATTTTATAAATCTACAGGAGAAATGAAATGAGATACTAATTTTCCTATAAACATAGATGTAAATGAGATTCATCAAGTGGCTCCTCTTTCCAGACCCTCGTGAGGCCTATGTATTTGCAGTGGCTTTTCACCATTTATCATCATTTGAATGCCTAATTCATCTATTATATCTTCATTGGAGCCTAACCTGCCCCTTGCTGAGGAAAAGGCCCTTGAGGGACCCTGAGGTCTCCATTTAAGCCCATACCTCCCTTGTGCACTTGTACTTGCCATTCTCCTTCACACCAGGCCAATCAACCAGCAGGGACTGCATGTTTACCATTCCTGCATGGGCTCAGCACATGTCCTTGGTGAATAAACAACAGAACAGTGCAGCAACTGTGAATGTACAATGTACCAACTGTTTCTAGGTAGCATCTGACTCAAAAACTGGTTTACCTGGGCGCAGGCTGAGTATGGGCCTTCACAGATCTACCTGACCTTTCCTTGGTCTGGATCACTGCACTCAGGGGAGGGAACTTCCTATGGAGATGTCTACAGGTTCCTATCATCAATGCCACCCCCTCTGTGGATGTCATTTTTACAGGGAACACAATCACAACAACATAAACATCAAGGAAACAACAGCTACTGTGCTAGGCCAGTGTGGGACACATGAGCCACTATTCTCTCTTCATTCTCCATGTGAGATTTAAGAAGCCCAAACCCTTGAAGCCACTCAGCTCATGAGCTGCCTTCCCAGTGGATCTACTTCCCTGAAGCTAGGCCTCAAATGGTTTCATGCTCTTGTACTCTACCACGTGCTAGCTTCTGGTCTCATGCAGAGAGAAGCCTATCTTGGTTCCCCAACACACTCAGGTTTTACTTGTTGTAAGAGGAGGGCCAGGAAGCTGGGCATTTTCCAGTGAGGGCACAGGGAATTTAAGGAGAACCCAAGCAAAATGGGAGTCCTTGGGGGTGGATGTAGAGGTGCTTTCCGCTCAACCCTGCCTCCCCATGCCCTTTGACTGCCACCTTCTCATGTGAAGGCTGGTTGCTGAGGCTTAGGTTCCAGCAATGCCCACCTCTTGGCTTGTGGTCCACACTTCAGAAGCACCCCCTACTCTGCTGTCCTAACCAGTGCAGCCCCATCTCACTCCTGTTCTCTTCTGGGTGTCACAGATGCTCAAAATGCAGGTTGTTAGAGAGTAATAATGATCATAAGTTCTATTGTTAAATTAGAATTATAGACAAAATCAGAGGGACTGAAATTTGCCACCATCTCCATTTCTTAAGTTTAAACAACTGTAAAAAGCCATATTTTTTCATATTGGCTTTCCCCGTGTCTTTCATTCTTTTTAAAATTTGTTTACATAAACACACATACATACTAAGTATAAGATTCATAGAGAAAGTGAACAATTCATAAATGTACAGCTTGGTAAATTTTCATAAGTGCACACGCCCATGTAACCAGTATTCGGACCAAGAACAGAACAGTATCGCTACCTGAAAGCCTGCCACTGCTCCTCTTGCTGTCACTCTCCCTCAGAAATAACCATTGTCCTGATTTACATCAGTCTGGATTAGTGCTGCCAGCTTTAGAACTTTCTATAACAGATCTTATAGCATCAACACTGGCTTCCTTCACTCTGTGAGATTCATCCCTATTGCATGTAGTTATAGATAATTTATTCTCTAATGTCCTTCTTCATGAACATACTATGATTTACTTGTCCATTCTCTTGTGCAAAAGCATTTGGATAATTTACAGCAAGGGGCTATTATGATAGGGCTGCTATGAACATAAACCTTCTAGTATTTTTTTTAATGAGCATGTATATTTATTTTTGTTGGGTATATAGGTAGGAGTAGAAATGCTGATAAGAGGGTGTGTATGTGCTTAATTTATAAAACAGTTTTTATAATCACAGCAAAGTATGCATGCAGAATTTTATAAAATACATGGTACAAAAGATTTCAAAAATAAAACATTAGCAGCGGTGTCATGAGTCCTTCTGTACCTCTGAGGTCCTTTCTCGAAGACATGTTATAAACTTTTTAGTGGATTTGTTTGGTATTTACTAATTTCTTAAAAGTTTATAATTTTTAATTTCTTAATTTATTAACTTATCAAGTAATTATCACTGATAATTGTGGTAGATAAGGAGTTGCTTTCTTATAAACCTCTTCTGCCCCTGCTTCTGCCCCACCCCAAATGTTATCTCTTTCCTTTTTCCTATCCTTCTAATACAGTCATTACAGCATTTAGTTAACCTGTTATCTAACTATGAACATTTCCTTCACTGCTAAGCCAAGTACATTTGTGTTGTTTCTTCTCTTCTAGCCTTAATTACTGTAGTGTCTCATCTGATTAATGGAATTATTCATTTTCTTGACCACACTCACCAATAGTCTCTCAATACATTATTTCACAATATGATTAAACATCAGATAATCAACCAATTCCTTATTATTTTCATGGAGACCACACGCCTTGGATTTGCTGTCTTTCTGCTCCAATTTAATCTGATTGCTCTTTGATGCCATTCCTTTAACTACATCTTGGAAATTCTTTCTGCTTTCCTTCCGTGTTACAGTTTTTGTTTCCTGGACCTCAGGTCTTTCCTCAGGAAGATTTATTCCAGTAACATATGCTGCTGAAACCCCCATGAGAACTATTAGTTCATGGATGGTATGTTTTTGAGACTTCACATGTCTGTAAATGACCATGTACTACCCCCACTACCCCCACTACCCTTGATTAATAGTTGGGCTAGGTATAGAATTCCACATTGGAAATTATGTTTTCTCAGATTTATGAAGACATGGGCCCAAACTCTTCTCACTTCCAATCTTATCAAAAGGTCTAGCATTCTTCTTATATTGCATTTACTGCTGTAACTAGTTTCTTCTCTCTAGAAGCTTTTAGGAAACCTCTTTTATTTCTGGGGTTCTAAAATCTTTATTTTAAATGCCTTGATGTTCAATCTCTAAATTACTCCTCCAATTGTCTCCTTTCTATACTATTGCCCACCTCTGGTCTTTAGTTAATATTTTATGGAATATTTCTTCCTCAACTGTCTTGTAAGCCTTCATTAGATTTTACTTTGTGTATCATAATTAATTTCCAAGAATTTAATTTCCAAGAATCCTTTCTGTTTTTTCACTGTTGCTTTTTCACAACTTTTTATTTTTGTTTCAGGAATTTAATTCTCCTTTCTTCAAAAATATTAATTTTATTGATTTTTTGAAAGGTATTTTTTTACTTTCTTCATTGTCTCTTTATTCAATTACCTCCTTCTACCCTTCCTCATAAGTTCAGGTGTCATTTTTTCAGGTTAGAGGAGTTCTCAGATGTCAGTCAATCACTTGCAGCTATGACATTTAGGAGCACCAAAGGCCAACTAGATGTTATATGTACACAGAACTTCTCTGACTACGGAGAAGTTCTCTATATATACTTACCCCAAAAGTGCTAATATCTTTGTTTCCTGTTGCTCTATGTCCAATCTCCTTTTTTGTCATGGTTTTATGATTTTTATTTTATGGTAATTTTAGTAAAGCTTTTAACATAATTTAAATTTAAAGTAATTTTAGTAAAGTCATAAGTTAGGTTTACATATACTCATTTTTCATCTTTTGTCACTTGTGTAGCAGGGTTGCCTGATTCACAATTTTAAGAAATTTTGATGAAAATGTAGGGAAAGATGGTGAACTAGGTAAAAGCAGGGTTCACCTTCTCCCAGGTCTGCATTGAAATTATTACGAAATTATAGAATAATCAACGTGGAGAATCACCTAAAGTCTAGATGATCATGGTACATACATCTGATAATATAACAAAGGATCTGCATCGCAGCTGGTAGGAGGGGTACAGTCACGAGTCGGGCTGGACCCAAACCAGCAGGTAGTGGAGGAATGTTGGGAGGGAGAGTGAGGCTATGGAGGCTCCCCTGAAGGAGAGAGGGGTTCTGGCCCCATTTGGGGGTTTTCCAGCCCAGGGAAGAGGAGGACCCCATAGTTCTGATTGTAAAAATCAGAGGGGATTTTGATCATCTGTGTGAGACAGAAGGAGACTGAAAGCATAGATGCCTTTTGAAGGGCCCACACACAGGCTCTCTGACCTACAGACACTCACCTGTGGCACTGGCAGTCAGTCAGAGGCTCTTGCAAGATTCTTATGAGTATGGATAACATTTCCTGGTGCCAGAATGAGGCTGGATGGGCTGCTACCATGTGCCTTAGTTAGGCCCCATTACGATGCAATATACAGACCCTTTCAGCCTGCCCATGCAGATCCCTCCCACAGGGCCAATACTGAAGTGCTGTCAGCCTGCCCCACAAAACCTGCAGATTGCTCAGGGGCTTTTGTTGCTAGGTGGCTGCCACACCCTGCACCTTTTCAGGGCCCAATGTGTCCTGGCTGGCTGACAGCACTGTGAGTGTGCATTTTGGAGACAGTTTCAGGCAAATCACTGCTGCCAACATGAACTTGTGTGGATCTTGGGGATCTGTGGGCCAGTCTCAGACAGTAGATGGTCTTGCTGTGATTTGTGACTTTTGTGGGGACAGTCAAATGGTTACTGGAGTTGCAGCAAATCTGAGGCTGTATTGGTCTGAGGTCATTGTTTCCCTGAGACCCCACACCACCCAACTCCAAAATTGCCCTACATAGCTTGTTGACAGTCAACTGCCACCTCTGTGCCTCTCATCCTTGTCTTCTAATCAACACAGACAACAAACTTTGGCTAGTATAGGGTGGGTGCTGCAGTGGAAGTCAATTGTAGGCAGACCTCTGCTGCCAGCAAGAATTGCAATATTTTGTGGGGAAATCTCAGGGGACAGTGAGACCACCGCAGGTAGCAGCTATTCTCACTGTGATCTGTGACTACATCAGGAACACACAGGCACAGAAGTTTCGAGCTGGATTAGCCTGAAAGCCCTTGTCTCTCCCTGAGATCTTGCTTCACCCAAGCCACAAAGTGCCTGCAGCTCATTGACAGATAGCTGCTCCTGTCCTGGGGTGGTGCATTCTGCCCAGTCAACAGATCTGAGCCAGAGAAGTGAGCAAAGTTCAGTGAATACAGTTACAGAAGATCACTGATGCCAGCACAAGATACAGATCTCAGGGGTTTTGTGGGCTCATCTCAGACAGCAGCGGGTCATACAGTGATATCTGACTTTGATGGGAGCCAAAGTAGGATTTGCCCTAGTGAGCTTGTGTACTTGTTGTAACCTTTGTGTGTACCGCTAATGGAGCTAGTCAGGAGTTGCTCTGTTGTGGTCTGGGGCCAGCCTCTGGGTGCTTTGGTTTTGTAACCTTTTGGGAGGAGCTCCCCAGTAGGACAAGGTCAGCTACTGCCTTTAATTTCTCAGAGTTACAGGTGGGAGCTACAACATGATCCACTGATGGTTGTTGCTTATACTGGATCTTTAGATAAGTGGAAGAGACAATGCTGTAGGAAGCAGTCCAGTTATATCCCATCCCTGACCTAGGGCAGTTTAACAGAAGGACCAGTGCTCCTCAAAACTTGATACTCTGTCAGTTGCCCATAAGTTTCTGAAATTCATAGCAATACAGGCATACCTCAAGAAACAAGAAAAAGCTCAAATAAACAATTTAATTTTACACTGAAAAGAACTAGAAAAAGAGAAGCAAACAAAGCCCAAGTGAATAGAGGAATGAAATAATAAATATCTGAGTGAAAATAAATAAAATAGAATCTAGAGGAACAATACAAAAGATTAATGAAACCAGGAGCTGGTTCTCTGAAAGGATGAACAAAATTGACAAACCCTTAACCAGATTCATCAAGGAAAAACAAGGACTCAAATAAATAAAATCAGAAATGAAAGAGGAGAAATTAACTGTGGACTCCACAGAAATACAAAGGATAATAAGAAAATACTATGAGCAATTACACACCAACAAATTAGACTATCCAGAGGAAATAGATACATTTCTAAAAATATACAATCACCCAAGACTGAGTCTGAAATGATCAATTACCACCAATGAAATTGAATCAGTAATCAAAAACTTCCCCCAAAAGTCCTGGACCAGTTAGCTTCATAAGCAAATTTTTACAAACATTCAAAGAAGAATTAACACCTATTCTTTTCCAACTATTTCAAAAAGCTCAAGAAGAGGTAAGGCTCCTTAACTCCCTTTATGAGGCCACCATTACTTTGATACCAAGAGCAGACAAAGAAATTTCAGAAAAAGAAAACTATAAGCCAATATCTCTTATGAACATTGATGGAAAAATTCTCAACAAAATATTAGCAAACAAAATTAAGCAATACATAAAAAATATCACATACCATGATCAAGTTGGGTTTATTCCTGGGATGCAAAGTTGGTACTATTATCTATAAATCAATTAATGTGATACAACACATCAAAAAATCAAAAGATAAAAACTATCTGCATCATATCAATAGATGCAGAAAAAGCATTTAACAAAATCCAGCATCCTTTTATGATAGAAACTGTCAGCAAAGTGGGAATAGAGGGAATATACCTCAACATAATAAGGGTCATATATGACAAACCTACGGCTAACATACACATTGGGGAAAGGCTAAAAGTGTTTTTCTTAAGGCTAAAAAGGCTAAATGTGATTTCCTTGTCAGGAGTAAGGCAAGGATGCTCACTTTCACCACAACTATTCAACATTGAATTGGAAGTCAGCTACAGCAGTAAGACAAGAAAGAGAAATAAATGTATCTGAATTGGAAAGAAGTAAAACTCTTGTTATGTGCTGATGACATAAAACTATATATAGAGAACCCTAAAGATTCCACCAAAAGACTGTAAGAACTGATCAATGAATTTAGTAAAGTAGCAGGATATAAAATAAGTATTCAGAAGTCAGTGACAATTTTGTACATTAATAATAAACTCTCAGAAAGAGAAATTAAGAGAACAATCTCATTTAGAATTGCATTGAAAACAATAAAATACCTGGCAATCAAATTAACTAAGGAGGTTAAAGATCTGTTCTTAGAAAATTATAAATCATTGAAAAAAGAAATTGAAGAGGATACAAATAAATGGAAATATATATCATGAGTAGAAAGAATCAACATCATTAAAATGGCCATACTACTCAAAGCAATCTATAGATTCAATGCAATCCTTATCAAAATACCAATGGCATTTTTTTCAGAGAGCTAGAACAAATAATCCTAAAATTTATATGGAACCATAAAAGACTTCACATAGCTGTGGCAATCTTGAGAAAGAAGAACGAAGTTGGAAGTTTCACACTATATGATATCAAACTATACTAAAAGCCTACAGTAATCATAAACAGCATGGTACTGTCATAAAAACAGATACATTGATCAATGGAACAGAATAGAGAGCCCAGAAATAAATCCATGTCTATACACTCACTTAATATATGACAAAGGTGACAAGAATATACAATGGGGTAAAGATAGTCTCTTCAATAAATGGTGCTGGGATAATTGGATGGGTACATGAAAAAGAGAAAGAAAGAAAAAAGAAAGAAAGAAAGAAAGAAAGAAAGAAAGAAAGAAAGAAAGAAAGAAAGACCATCTTCTTACACCATATACAAGAATAAACTCAAAATGGATTACAGACTTAAATGTAAGTCCCGAAACCATAAAACACACAGAAGAAAACATAGGCAGTAAACTCTCTGATATTGCTATCATTAATTTCTTTTTAGATATATCTCCTCAAGTAAGGGGAAAAAAAGGAAAAATAAACAAATTGGACTACATCAAACTAAAAAGTTTCATACAGCAAAAAAACCCATCACCAAACAAAAAGACAACTGACTGAATAAGAGAAGATATTCCTTTATGATACATCAGCTGAGAAGTTAATATCCCCAAAATATAAACTTAACAACAAAAATACAACTTAACAACAAAAGTACTAACAATCCAATTAAAAATTGAGCAGAAGACCTGAACATATATTTCTCCAAAGAGGAATTACAGGTGGCCAATAGACATGAAAAGAAGCTCAAGGTCACTAATCATCAGAGAAATGCAAATTAATACCACAATGAAATCAGAGAATGCAAATTAAAACCATAAGGAGCTCCCCAGTAGGACAAAGTCAGAGTGGCTATCATAAATAAATCAAAGAACAACAAGTGCTGGAGAAGGTGCAGAGAAAAGGGAACCCTCATACACTGTTGGTGGAATTGAAAATTGGTATGGCCACTGTAGAAAAAAATCTGGAGGTTTCCAAAAAATTAAAAATGGATATACCTTTTGACCCAGCAATTGCACTTCTGGGTATTTGTCCAAAGAAAACCAAAACAATAGTTTGTAAAGATCTTTGTACCCCTATGTTCATGGCAGCACAATTTATAATAGCCTATCAAGAAATGATTGGATAGAAAAGTTATGGTTCATATATACAATAGAATATTACTCAGCCATTAAAAAATGAAATCCTACCATTCACAATGACATGGATGGACCTAGAAGTTATTATGCTATGTGAAATAAGTCAGACAGATAAAGATAAATACCGTATGATTTCACTTATCTGCAGAATCTAACAAACAAAAAGAACACATTAATCACAAACAGACTCACAAATATAGAGGACAATGTGGTGACAGCCAGAGGAAAAGGGGTTTAGGGGCCTGAGAGAATGGGGTGAAGGGTTAAAGAAGTACAAATTGGTAGTTGATAGATGGTCACAGGGATGAGAAGCATGGCATAGAGAATCCAGTTAGCATTAATGTAAAGGCTGGGCAGAGAGCCAGAGGAAAGAGCAATTAGGGGGATCATTTCATAATATAAATATCTAACCAATGTACTGTATTCTTGAAACTAATAATAAAGTAAAAAAAAAATTTTGATGAACTCTTGGTGGGGCAAGTTTATACCAATTAACATATAATATCTTGCTCCCTCATATTTTTTAAGAGAGACATTTGTGACAGTTTTGTGACCTTTCTCTGCATTAATTCGTACTGTGGCCATCATTTTTAGATGATATTTGGAGGATGGTCTTGGTGGGCACTGATGCTTACAGTTGTCCTCTTTGCAGGAAAGCAAGACAAGTAAATTCAGGAATGTTGGCCTTTTGAGTAAACATATATGAATAAATAGAAAGTAGCTAAAGCAAAAAAGAAATATTAATAAAACAAAAATATAAATAAAAAAGAGAAGAAATAAAGAGTCACTGCATGGCATAATAGTGAGTTTGTATAACTCATTGGCTTTGGTGGCCAGAAGTAAGTTTTAAGAGGTACAGGCTGTCTTGCAGTTTCAAGAAACACTTATTTGCTTTCATGTTATAAAACAATCAGTTTAAATATATACTACAAAGTGATAACAGCTGACAACATCATTCTGAGGGGGACTCTAATCCCAGCTGGGTAGGTTTGCATTGTCAATTCTGAGACTGTCTTACTGTGAACAGGAGGACTGTCTCTTCACCTGGAGAATTTGTATGACACACAGAGTTTAATCTATAACTTAAGAAAAAAACAAGGCTGGAAACGATGCTGCCCCAAGTCATTTGTTTTATTTAGATCTTTGACGCTGTCCTTAGACATAATGACATGTAGTACTGGGTGGTACCCAAATGCAGGAAATCATATTGAAGAGACACAATTAGACATGGTCATTTGTGGACTGAGGATGGACAGTCAGTATGGCCAGAAGGACACAGCATAAACTGGATAAACTGTTTATTTCTAATGCAGTTGGAAAACTTGCATCTTTTTGTTTATGAACATGTTATCTCCTGGAAGGTAGGCATAGCATTCTGCTTGTATGCACAGAATTTTCTAGCTGGTTCACTTTCTATAAGATCTCTTTCAGAACAATCTTCGGAACTGGTCAGGCTGCTTTGTTATAGATGAGAAAATAGAGGCTGGGAAAGACTCATGGACAGCAAGGTTTAAAAGTGAAACTTGTTTAGCAGGCAACTATGATCATGAGGCCTGACTGATAAGGGGGAGCTACATTTGGTGGATCCTCCATGTCCACAAGAACCCCAACTACTATTTATCTGTTATCACAGAATATGCCAAAGGTGAGTATATGCCACAGAGAGGAATGACAACCTACTTTTGAATTACAGTTATGTTTGAATTTTCTATTCTATTAGTTTCCTGTTGCAAAGAAAGTACTTTACCTTTGCTAGTGTCATTGATGCTTATCCACAAAAGGTGTTATGCCCTGCATTCTGGCAAGATGGTAAACTGCTAACATGGGTGATCTCTCCTTCTGGGAAGATACAGAGTTATGCAGCATTACCAAGGGTAATGCATTCCAGGAGACAGATCAGGAAGCTGTGGCTGAGTGTCTAATGCTTTTGAGGGCCAGGCTAATAATAGGTGTGGGCCCTGAACTTACATATATGAACATTACAGGAGCCCTGCTAAAGAAATTTTTAAAATATACATGGATTTGGGACTTAAGTCATGGAAAATACAAATTGTTTTCTAAGGACGATGACAGCTTCTCAAGCTAGAACTCACAGGTTTCCAGTAGGAAAAATAAAATTAATCTTAGATCTAGATAAAATCACAGTAGAAAATTATAAACTGCATGAGGGGGGAAAACACACACACAAGAGGCTGGTTGGTAGATTGATATATACCTCCCAAAACAGAATTATTACTTATAGAATTAAATTATTTCAAAATAATTCATTTTTAATCTCTACTACACTCTCAAAGAGATTAAAATAATTGAAAGAGTTTAAGTGACTAAGAAGGAATAGAAAATTATAGTGAAAGAACAAGAGACTATATTAAAAATTAAAAAATGCAAACTTGGATAATCTACAGCTAGAATTTTTAGATTACTTGATATATTTTAAAAAAGCTAATCTGTGGGTCAAATAGTATATTGACTAGAAGCCACTAAAGAGAGAAGCTATATGCTAGAAGACAGATAGAAGGGAATCAATTAAATACAGAAAAATGCAGAGATGAAAAACAGGAGAAATTTAGCACATTGAAAGAAAAGATTCAACATGCAACCAATAGGAATTTCAGAGGGGAGAACAGGGAGAGAATAGATTAGCAGCAATATTCAAAGGTGGGAATTGTCTAAACTGAAGACAGATATATATCATCAGATCAAAGTAAATCACTGAGTTCTGGGCAGAATAAATAAAATTGAATACACCTAAAGATATACTATGGTGACTGCATAGAATGAACTGAAAGAGTAAAGAAAAGGTTTGTTTTAAGTCCTTCACATCTCCATTCCACTGTTTTAGCCATATCCATGATACTTGTGGCTTTAATTACCATCTGTATATAGTGAACTTCTGGTTTTATAACTACCTCAGATGCATATATACAACTGGTATCTTTACTTGAACATCTCAAAAGTGACCTCAAATCTAGTGCACAAAATCAATCTTTTCTTCACTCTTGCTGGCCACTGCTCCCCTCAATCACCACTATAATCAAGGCCAATTATGGCTTTTCCAGTCTCTCTCATGATACTAGGTTTTGCCTGAAAGCCCTGAACTACACTTCCCTTTTTTTTACTGTGATAATCTTTGACTAAGCCAGTCTTTTATTCCCTGTCCTTCACTCTTGCTAGTTTGAAAGATGAATAGAGTATATTTTAATAATATATGCCACATGCTATTCTACCCACACTCCCTCTCTCTTCTTAAAACAGCCTCTCAGCAGCTTCTCATCCAACAGGCCCCCCAAGACCTGCCTGATTTGGTCTTTTTTGCCTCTCTGTTCTGTTCTCTTCTGTCCAGAATCACTGAATACTTCTCCCTGTGCTCCACCTTTAGCCTGCTTCACCCCCATCTGCCTCCAGAACAGGACAACTGATTGCGTTCAAGTGCTAAGCTCTCAGAGATAGCTTCCCTGACTTTCAATTTGGTCACATTCTTCTGCACCATGCTTTCATGGAACAATGACCTTTCATTCATGCCATTTATGACATTAATTTTCAGTTCCCCACTAGACTATATGCTCCAGGGGAAGAGAGTCCACCTTCTTGCTAACCTTTTTATCTTCAACACTTAACATAGCACCTTGCACATCTATGACACTGGAAATATTCCTTTAATGAAGGATTTTTACAGGTTCTTATTTTACAATTATATTCAAAATACTTGAGTGAATAAGTACCTTTTCCAACATGAATTTGAACACCATATTAACTTGTGAATATAGTAATAATGTATCCTAGACAGAGCCCCCCCCTCCCCAGTTGTTAACATCATAATGTTTACTGTTAAAAGTGAGTCTAGCTCCAGTGGGTTGGCCTCAGCGTTGTTGTGCTCAGCTTGCACACTCACTTATAACGTTTATCTCTCCCTCTCATGATGGCTTGCTTAGCAAAGAGTTGGATCAGTACTTCTTAAAATCATTTTACATCTGCTGCCAGCAAGTAGCTCATGCTTGTTCTCATTTTGTGCTCACTCCTGGCCATCTGGCCTCTTCCTGGGGAAACTCACTACCTTCTGGTTGGCTGCAGAGTCTGCCAGCTGGAGGTGTGTACTTCCCAACTCTACTCCCTCAGGGGCCTGCAATTTATTTTTATTTTTCTGCTGTAAGAATTCCTGACCTGAAGTAACCCCAAATGTATGATGATGACATAGTGAAAAAGAAGAAGTTGGGCCTCAGAACTTATTTTTGAGTAAAGGGAAATGAAGATGAGGTGGTCATGGTAGGCATCATTGGGAGGGTGACATTGGAACACACCCTATGGGACAATACTTGCAAATCACACATAAACATCCAGAAACCTCTTCTATTGAAAGGAACAGTGTCTACTTCAAGACAGGGCTTCAGTTTAATTGAAATTGCTTTTTTATCTTCCAGAGGCATATCTGTGAACTAAACTGAAATAGAATGAATATGTCTTCCCAAATCTGAGTGTGGAGGCCCTAATACCCAATGTAATGGTATTTTTAGGTGGAATCTTTGGGAGGTAACTGGATTTAGATGAGGCCATGAAGGTGGAGCCCCCATGATGGAGTTGCTGCCCTTCTAAGGGAATAAAGCAACGAAAGTGCTGTCTCTTAGCTATGTGAAGACATAGCAAAAAGGCAGCCATTTGTTAATCAGAAAGTGTGACTTCACCAGAACTCAACTATGCTGTTACCCTGATCTCAAACTTCCAATCTCCAGAACTGTGAGAAATAAATGTTTGTTGCTTAAGTCACCCAGTCTATGACATTTTGGTATAGCAGCCCAGGCTAAGACACAAACTTGCCAGTCTTTCGCTACCTCCCATAAGTCTCTCTTGCATATGCCTAAAACACTCATTTCACAAGCTTTTTATCCTAAAGGAAAAAAAAGGACTCTCCTTTAGAAAAGAGGTTCCATTTGGACCAGGTATTATATCTGGAATTATTTTCTGAAGTGTGTCCAGGCATCTCCCACTTCCCCTGAGTCTTTGAGAGCTGACATTTGAGAAGTGATATTCTCCCTCTCCTAACTCCTGTCTTTCTCAGCCTAGGTGTAGACCTGTAGCTTGTAGGTCAAAGAGGCAACAGGGCCATCTGCTAGTCCAGAGGGTTGATTCTACTACAATCCTGCTCAAGGCTAAGAGCTTGTCTCACGCAGTGCAGTAGATTTTCTCTTTCTCATTTCCTTCCCTCCTTGCTTCATATTCCTCTCTCCCTCCATTATCTGGAGGACTTGCTGAGCTTTTTCTGTGGTATCTGCAGCCATAGGAGCAGATGATGCTAGTTCAGTCATGAGCATCCTGACCAGCAGTGTGGGAAAGCTGGCTAATGGTTGGAGGGCTGGCTATTTGGTCTGCTTTTCTTGCGTGTTGGGTAAATGAGCTGATAGCCCCATTCAGATAACCTATAGCCAACAGGCTGCAGATACTTTCAATTGAAATAATAAAGATAACTGTAATAAAAAAAGGGTGTTTAAAGACAGTTTGTCTTCCTTGTTCTAACAGGAGGCTCAGCCAACCAACCAGGAGGCAGCAGTGCTGATAGCATTATCTATCTGGCTATACAGTTTGATCCCAGGTGGCATGGTTAATAACTTTTAATTTCTCTAACATTTCCTTCTTAAAGTGCCTTCCAAGCATGTTTGAGAAGTACTGTGGCCTAGAGTAAGTGCATTTCTCAATCAGACCAACAGGTTTTAAATCCATAGTTTTAACAGTAGCATGACTTTCAACAGTTGCTTTCCCTCCCCATGCTTCAGTTTACTTATCTGTAAACTGAGGATAATGTCTCTGTGTCAAGAGGTCCTTGAGAGTGTTAAAGAGTTGATATAAACAAGACTTTAGATCAGTTCCCAGGACATACTAGTGAGTGTTCTAGTGAACTGTTGCTCTGTAGCTAAGAACCTGAGTGGTTTAAGACAGCAGCCACCTAATACTCATGAATTTCTGGGGTCAGGAATTCAAGAAGGGCTCAGCTGGAGAATATTTTTGCTCTTCAGTGGTATTCAGTTGGAGGATGGGCTGACTTCTTTGGTAGTCCAATTTGACTTCTCTCAGATATCTGGTGCCTGGAATGGAATGAATGACTAAGACCATGGGCTTGAGCACTTACAAGTGACTTCTCTATGTGGTTGGATTTTCTCCCAGCATGGCAGTTTCAGGAAGATGAACTTCTAACATGGCACCTCAGGACTCTAAGAGGGTGTATCTCAGTGAACAAGGTGGAACTGGCATGGCCTTGATGACTCAACCTCAGAAGTTACACAGCACTCTCTTCTGCATTCTATTGATGACAAGCAAGGCACTAAATTCAGCCCTGAGTCAAGAGGAGGGGAATTAAATTTACCCCTTGATAGAGAAAAGAACAAGTTCACAATGTTAGAAAAGCATGTGCAACAAGAAATATCGCTGTGACCATCTTTGGAGAGTACAATTTACCACAATATTGTAGCTGTCATTTTAATTGATCTGTTTTATCATCTATGTGAGCAACAGAGGGTTGGGAATTAACAATGGCCTTGCTTAATGGATGAGCACATGGAGGTTCAGCAGAGTAGCTTAATTTGTCCATAATCATGTCCTTAATTCAAAATGTGTTTAGAACCTGAAGCATCATGAATCATGAACCATCCATTGATTTTTCTTCTAAGTTCTCATGTGTAAATGTCTGGGTACACCAATACTACATAATTCTTTTTTGTTCTTTGGGACAGAAAGTCCACTTCTTGCATTTGAAAATATAGGAAGCCACAGGGCTAATCCACAGAGACTCAGTTTTCTAGATGATTTGTCTGTTTTCCTATTGAACAATCTCAGGAAGAGTCTCAGCATCACACAACTAGTTTAGACACCACACTTCTGAGGCTTTATTCATAAAGCTGTATGCTTCTTGTTGAAAGTCAGGGTATCTGTGAAACTATTGTGTATATTTTCATGGTGAGCACATGGCACTGTGCATTTGTCAAACTCATGGAACTTTATGGTATGAAGGATGAACCTAAACACATATTAATGAAAAAAATTGATTAGGAGGTCAGCGGCTACCAAGATGGAATACTGATTGTGACAAAAGAATCTGTGTTACAAATTTATGAAACAACCTAATTGAAGGGGATGCAGGGAAAATGTCAACCTAAGTAATTACAGAGATGAGTGAAGACTATAAGACTAAAGGCAAAAAAGAACTGTACATAAGCACTTCACTCTAGTTGATAAAGCTGCTTCTCATGCAAATACAGGCAAACAGTTCTGAAGCTACTATAAATTTACATCAGAATTAAACACTTAAGAAAATAAACAGCAGATGGTTGGAGCTAGGTTTCTCATGTTAGAGTGGAAAATTTCAGAAAAGCAAGGGAAGGAAGCTAAAATGATACCTGTGATAAAGGATTAGATTGGAGACTAATCAGTATGAACTCATTTTTAGCTTAATAAAGATACATATATATAAGATAATTATAAATATAGAAATATTTCCATATAAATATGTGGAAATATATTAATTTCTACATATAGAGTAATAACAGGCATGCATACACATACGTATTTCCCATTTTCTAGCTCTGTTGCTTAGAAAACCTAGAATCAGTGACACCCAGTAGCAACACGTGTACTCAATGCTCAGATCTTGGTTTCTAATACCATTTCCTAATAAAAGGAACCAGGAATCCATGGGAAATGGCTGATTCTAGGATTTGGGCAGGAAATATACAAGATGAACCTTGGGCAGAAGCTTATAGTGCTAATGAAATGTGCTACAAAATTAAAAGAATAGGGGCATGTCACGGGGACACAAGAGCCAGTCTAAAAGTGCTCCCAATAGCCAATTAGTTCTTGAAATAATTACTATTTTCTCTGTGTACTGATTCTTATTTTTTTTTTCTAAAACAGAGTTATAATGCCTGTCTGGCTGGTTGTTGTGACAAGTATTAGTAATAATAACATACTAACCAACTGCTTTATATCAAACACCATACCAAACACTTTACTTGTCTCATTTCCTCCTTTGTACAAAACCATGGAGTATATACCATATTAGTACCGTTTTCCCCAAAGTATTATGAAATTTTTCAAAATACAGAAAAGTTAAAGGAATTTATAGTGAACACCTATATATCCACCACTTCAATTGACCACCAGAATTTTGCTATATTTATGTTATTAGGCATCTCTTCATCTATACGTCAAGCCATTTTTTTAAAAAAGTGCATTTTTACTGTAAATTATAGATGCTCCCTGCTGAACATGTCTGCATGTGAATTCATTAATATAGATTAAAGAATGAAAACAAGGAATTAAGTTTCAGTGAAGTAAACTTATCCAAGGTAACACAGCTGGTGGGTGACAGAGATTCTATCTGCTGGACTGTAACGAATGGAAACTACTGCCATCATTCTCATTCTTTAGGCAAAACTCCTGCTTCCTTTCTGGAAACAAATGAGGAGGAAATTAAAGATTTTAGAAACCAAAAGAAGAAAATCAAACCTTTCTCTTTAAATACCCACTTGGGACAAAAAAATTCTTAGCATCAAAAATGAGTGTTTGGACACTTGGAATGCAACTATAAGTGGGTATAGGCTGTTTGATATCTACCCCACATACATGGACACTCCCACTGCATGTGTGTGATATGTTTGATTTAGTGGCTGTTCTGTGTCAGTGAACATCTATCAGGGTGCTAGTTCAGTGACTCTACAGAATTTGTGGATCCACCCCATGTTATCTGCCAAAGAGCTCCCTAGACCTTGAGTTTGTTTTTGTACACAACAAGCTTTCTCAAATTTGGTATATTATGCTTTGCATATTAATCCTTTTGTTCTCCTTCCAGTCCATTTTATAGAAAACCAATTACATAATAAACAAAACATTTTTTAAAAAAAGTCTTTCTATAAAAAGACTACTAGATAATCATGAATTATGTTGCTTTAATGGTGTTAAGAAAAGCTTGTTTCTTAAGAAGTAAGAGTGAAGACTATCAAAGATTTAAATAAAAAATGAGAAAAATTCAGGATTTGTTAGACGAAAAAGTTGGAGGGGGAATCTAAATGCTTTAAAATGTGAATAATTAAACAATCATATTATATCCATATATTGAAATATTAGGTAGCCACAAATAATTATGCTTTGGAGCCATTGCTAATTACATAAAAAATGCTTATGACACCAGTTACAAAAAAGCAGATTTTAAAACTTAATCATACCTATATATAACATAAAGGAGAAAAAATTGGTAGGAATAGCCTGAACTCTTAATATAGTTGCTTCTGAAGTTTCCCCCTGTTTTTCCTTTTAATGCACTGTCCAAAATTTCAATGGTAAACAGGAAAAAAAAAATTCTGCAGGTGCCATTTTTTTCTAGACAACATCATGTGAACTTATCAATTTATCTCTCAAAGTGTGTGCAGCCTGAGGGCTATTAGTGTGCCATCATTGGTGTGAGAAAGCTCAAGTGCAGGAACACTAGACCATTCCTTTAGCACTGTAAATGCTGGAACACTTTCTACAGCCTCGTGCTCTGTTGTCCAAGCATTTGTGTGGGAGAAAACACACTCTGATCTGATCATCTTCCTTCAGCTCTGATCTGCAGCTGTGGGAATGGACACATGTCTTCTGCAGGTTGATAAACTCCTAGTCCCTGTAGGACATATAAGAACAAATGTTGAAGAGGATGTGGAGAAAAAGGAACCCTCATACACTGCTGGTAGGACTGCGAATGGGTACAGGCACTGTGGAAAACAGTATGGAGGTTCATCAGAAAATTAAGAATTGATCTACCATAAGAATTGATCTACCATGATCGAGCAATCTCTCTACTGAGTACTTACCCTAAAGACTTGAAAACCCATATCAGAAAAGATATTTGCACACTGATGTTCATAGCAGCATTATTCACAGTTGCCAGGACATGGAAGCAACTGAAGTGTCCTACAGTAGATGATTGGCTAAAGAAGCTGTGGTACATATATACAATGGAATATTACTCAGCCATAAGAAGGGATGAAATGCTGCCATTTGCGACAATCTGGATGGACCTCGAGATAAACATGCTAAGTGAAATAAGCCAGACAGAAACAATTGAAAATCACATCGTATTGTATATGTGGGATATAAACCTAAAAGTAACAAGTGAGCAGGATAAACAAAGACTCATGAACATGATCTATAGACTAGTGGTCACCAGAGGGTAGGGGGTGGGTAAGGAGGGGTAGGTAGATGGTTAAAGGGGGTCACATATAGGGGGCATGGGGGAGTGTGAAGTGGGTAAAAGGGATCAAATATATGGTAGCTGAAGGAAACTGAACTCCAGGTGGTAATCACACAATAGAATATACAGATGTCAAATTATAAGGTACACCTAAAAATTATATAATTGTATAAACCTATGTTACTCTAAGAAACTTAAAAAACAAAACAAAACAAAACAAAACAAAAACACAAAAAATGACTGCGCTAAAAGGAAAAGAAAAAAAGATAGATTTCTCCTATAATGCTATAGTAAAATTGCTTTAAAATATGTGTGATGAAAATTATTTTACATATTAATGAAAACATCCTATTTGCAGTCTAATCTTATATACTAGTGAATCTAAATACAAACTTTCACTACAAACTACATTTGATTGAAACATTTTTCACAGTTCTCCCCTAAATCTTGACAACAGTAAATGCACAGTGATGGGAGGACAGCTGAATAAATTAAATCTTCATGTAGATTATATTGTCAAGGTTTAAAACAGCAATACGTGATAATTAAAAGGTTTCAAGAATGTTTATCAGTGAAAACAATGAGATGCCAAAAGTGTGCAGAATCTCATCCAAGCACAATGTAGTATAAACAGATGTAGAATTATAGCAGGTGCTCAATTAAAATTGTTTTCTTCAATGTCATCATTCATTATAATGTTGACAAAATGTCATAGGAACTTAACTCTCGTTTACATCAATTAGCTTATGGTAAAATTGATTTTGTTATGTCATTTCACCTAAAGTCACAGAATGTTAAGTGAGGATTATGACGATAAGTGAGGATTCACTGCATAATGTTGCACACCTGAAACTTATGTGATGTGAGAAACTTGTGTTACTTCAATAAAAACATAAAAAATAAAACAAAATAATGATAGGACCCCTACATAGC
>PVKZ01004206.1:0-92971 GCA_004027375.1 Macroglossus sobrinus | reverse complement strand
TCTTGACGGAGCAGGGGGGCTAATTGTGGGGAGCAGAAGTGAGTGGGAAAGTGTGCGGTTGTGAACGGCAGGTTGTGAACGCTTGTGCCCCAGGGGGCAACGGGAAGGGAGTGAGCGGTGGGAACCAAGGGTGGAGAACGCGAATGTCAAGGTTAAACGGATCTTGAAGAGAGAGAGGTGACCACGGGGGCTAAGAAGTATGTCATTAGGAACGAAGTGAGCATTGGTGCATGGAATGAGTGGGCAGGGGAGGTGAGCATCAGGGGAGATGACAGTAAAGCCAGGGTGTCCCCCACGCCCCCCCGATTCATCCCCGCCAGTGCTGCTCTGCACCCCGCTACCTGTCACTCTTCCGTTCCACGTCCCTTCAGCATTTGAGGTAGCAAAGGCATCTCCCCACAGCCTGCCGCTTCCTAAGGGTCTCCTGTCACCTTTACGTGATCTCCCGATATCCACTCCGGTGACACCTTTGTTGGTCTTTAATAATCGTGACTCAGGCACATTGGTCGTCTTCCAGCCCTTGAAACGCTGGAGACTTGCGGAAAGAGCCCTTCGCTTCTCTGCAGGGCCCGCGGGCCCTGCCGTGGCAGCTCACGATCGCAGTGCGTGCTCCTCCTCCCGCGTCTCCGTAGACGGAGCGGGCCTCGGCTTACGTACCCTCACGCCATTTCCGTCTCCCCGCCTTCGTCAGCGTTTAGCACAGCTGTGTCCTGAATGATCTCTCGCCCTAGATGGGTTCGTTGGGAGTGTTCTGAGATGCGTGCCATTTTTTTTCTTCTTTATTTCTGATCTCGTGCACACCTCACGTAGGCGACACCAAGTCGCAGCTTAACATGCCCCGCAATGTTTTATGCTGTTTATTCTCCACTTCAAAAACCCCTGCCAAAGGCACGCTTCTTAGTCTGGGCTGTGCATCACCCTTTAACACCCTATTAAATGTCTCTTTAGGACGTCTCTAGATGTATCTTTGAGATTTATGGTCATTTGTATTAAAATAGACTCTTCAAAGGCTATCCCTGGCTTTTTTTTTTTTTCCAGAGTGGCGAAACATCTTTTTTCCTCAAAAAAAAAAAAAAGGGAAAGTGTTAAGTAAGATGCATAACCTTGCAGGAGCCCGCTCTTTAAGTAATGTGATACTCTGTAGCATTGCCATGAGTCACTGGCGTCACTGTATGGACCGAGGACAGCTTGCAGCATCGCCACAGTTAACAACTGTGGCCACGTGTTCGCTACATTTTCTCTCGTCGAAAAGGCCACATTTCATAACATTGGAACAAAGTTTCACTGTAATTGCCTCTGAAAGACACAGCTCTGGGTTTACAACCCAGCATCTCGCTAACCTATGGCGAGGTCGGAAAAGCAGCAGGCTTGTGAGTAAGAGACGAAGGAAAAAGTATCTGTCCTTCGTGCTCAGAATGATTTGTGCGGCTGGGCAATTAGGCAACGTATACCAATCGTAGTTTGATGCTGTTTTAATAGATTTAGCCGCAGGAAATAAAATCATAAGGAACGTCACCTGCTCAGGACAGAACACAGTGCTGCATGCAGGACTGTCCATAGTTGGCTTTTAGAGATGGGCTGTAGGTCCTTCCCGGTGGAATTACAGCGCTGCTTTTGTGTTGCTTTGTCCCCGATGCTTTTGTCGGCGCATTGTTGAGGAAGCTGGTTACTGAGGGTAAACAGAGTAAAGAAACTTCAGGAACTCACTCACAGAAACATCGTCGGGGTATTGTTTTCTGGGCGGTGGTGGTGGTTTTTAAGAGACTTCTCCACCCTCTCCCTCAGTGAAACCCTCGCAGGGCTGTGCTGACCTGGGGCCAGGCAGTGGAAAATACACACGCACTAAGCCTCTCTCATTTATGTGTCTGTCGAAGGCAAGGCAGCTTAGCGGAATTTGAATATGACTAAATCCAGCCACTTAGCGGACCTGTCTGCATCCCTATATGCAGTAGCTGGAGGTAATCTGCTTGTTAGGCACTTTCCTTTGTGATCTGAGCAAGTCCCGCATTCTGGAAGTAAATGTTGTATTTACCGTCATCCACGAAAGGAAACAGCCGGGGCAAAAAAATAAAAATTTAAAAAAAAAAATACAGAACATAACGAATGTGAGACGCTGTTGCCGCCCCACTCCTGGAATTGGTCCGTAAATGAGTCTCCGGCATCTGTGTGGCAGAGATACTTTTATGCGCCGTTTGAAAGAGCTGGCTGCGCCTCAGATAGGTTTTCAGGGGCATCAGGATTCATAAGCAGCTCCGAAAAAAAAAAACGCGTTTTTGTGCTGACCAAGCAAATCATCGCAGGGTTATGCGTAGGACTCTCCACGTTTGCAGACTCGCTGCCCGGTGAGGGATTGCATCTAATGTGAGCACCAGGTAACACCGTCGTGTGCACAGCACCAGCCGGTGGGGTGGAGGCATCAGAGCGAGGCGTTGCCCTGGGACATCCGTATCCTCCAATCAGCTCCTGAGAAAGGGTGGTGATGCTGAGGCAGGGAGGAGGGAGAGGCAGTGAGCCGCGGGTGGCTGCAGGGTGCATGGTGGCCACGGGGACTGAGAACGGGGACCTGCCTTCAGCGATGGAGAAAACGAGCAGGGTTCAGAAAATCCAGCCAGGCCCGTAGCACGCAGAAGTGGCTGGATTTATTTTTCTTTCCTTGAACCTCGTGGTCCATCCTAGTCGAGTTTTATTTAGCCATCTGGGAGCTTGGGGTCACGGTAGACCGTGTGGCTTCCGTTTAAAATCTGGCTTTTATAGATTGCTGTTTACATCGTATGAGAAACAATCATATTTCTTATTCATGCATTTTGTTTTTCATTTTTCAGTTATTCCTTAAAATCAGAGAACACTGTGAGAACCCCTATATTCTTTTCAAGTGCCATTCGACATTTAAAATATCTCACTGAATCCTCATAGTGGCACATAGGTGGGCCTCCTCACCCAGGTTTTGCCCAGGATTGTGTAGCAAGAAAGCTATAGGGCTGGGATTTGAACTTGAGTCTGGCTAGCATCAGACCCTCCGTATTTTCCACCCATTACACTATCTAGAAATATTCTGTTTCGTAGGCATTCAGTAAATACTGAATCAATTATTCAAATAATGGTACTTTCTTAGTAGTATTTTAGATACATCCACACAGTTTCCCAAAAGGACTCAAAGCAAAATCGATCAAGCTTTTTATGGTGTCTTTTTTAACGAAGGAACATGCCCGTCTCTCTATACACATTGTAAAAAAAAAAAAAAAATTATCTATAACATGGTGTAAATTTAAGGTGTGCACTGTGACGGTTTGAACAATCAAATCTTCCCAGTAAAAAAGGGAGGAAACGTTTTTGTTTCGGCCGAGACCAGGAACTTGGCTGTGCCCTCTGCACCTCGTTTTTACCCCCCGTGTGGCCTGTGTGTGTGTGTGTGTGTGTGTGTGTGTGCGTGCGCGCACACTCATCCTCCGCCAGCCGAAGCAGACCCCACACAGCGTGGACTGGAAGAGAGAGAGCACCGCTGGCTCGCCCAGCCACGTGCCGTCACGCCCTGGTGGCCACGCGCTCCTCGTGTCCTGTCCGTGCGTCGTCACGGTTCACACTTCCGTCAAAACGGACTCTTGCCTGCGGTCTCGGAGGTCCCTTCAGAACCCCTGCCTTCCGAAGCCAGAGACTCTCCCCATGTCCTTCGATCACTCATCTTTTACTTACAACCCACAGCCACGTCTCGGAGCGTGTTGATCCGCTGCTGTTGTTACCTCCTGATAACCTCTCAGGCGAGAAAATAAGGCGGTTGGGCCGCCAGCCCCGGGCCACGGCACACGGAGACGGAACCGGATCGGGATGGGTGCATTCACCTACAAGGGAGGGCTGGAGCCAGACTGGGGAACGTGCCTCCCCAAATCGGTGTTCCGATCGAAGGGTGCCTTCGTGAAAGCGATTCGAGGTCCTTAGAATTGTGGGTCAGAACCCGAACTGAGAGACTGCTGCATCCTCTGTGTCCATCTGATCCATCTGTCCGTGCGGAGAGGGGCGGTGCCGACGGGACTCTGGGGGCTGACCAGATCACAGAGGGCGCAGTTTCGCGGGCGTCCGAAAGCTTAAAGAACGCTTCATCTTAACGTTGGGAGCATCAGGCGTGGACGTACTTAAAAGCCAGTGCTGCTGCTTTCCTTTTTTTGTTTTTTTGTGTTTTTGTTCCTTTTCATATGTTGAGCCCCAAGAGCTGCAGTAATCATTAAACAATAAGATGCCTGTGCAGAGCTTGTCCCCGTAAGCCTTTCTGAGCACGGCCCCCGTGCAGACAGACCGCGGTGTCTCTCGTGTCAGGCGGGGCAAGCCTGTTGAAACGGCCGAGCGCAGCGTCGCACGATCACGTGGCCGTAGCTTCGAGGCAAGTGCATTTCTCCTGCACGGAGGGCAGCCTGTAAGTCACCGAGACACACATACATAATCACTGTTTGCGGATTTTATCAGGAGGAAATTGCTCTGATTATGATGATCTCCGTGGCGTAGAGCGGAGATTTCAAATGACTCCGTCACTTAAATATTCGTTTTTATGAACGCCTGACCGCGAGTGTGTGAAGCGGCCGAGCAGAGCCCTGGCGGGCTTCACGTGGGGCGGGATTTCCTTCCTCCCAGCGGGGGCGGTGGCCAGAGGTGCCGAAGAGGGAACCGGGCTCTCTCTGCCGAGGGGAGAGACATCTCAGGATGTCTGACGGCTGGCCCGCCGGCGTCAGAGGTCACGTTAATAACGTATCACATCAAAGGAAGACGAGAGCTTAGCGTCGCTGGGGCTGCGGGTCTTAGTTGACTCAAGTAAGTTAAGTGGCAGTGAAAGTGGAGATTGTGTGGCCTTATCGTCAGGGGCTCCCGTGCCCGTCCCCCTGTGTTCATTAAGGTCCCTTGTATGAAAATAGAGTAAAAGGCGTTCCAGCCGTCCTGAAACTGATATTTTTAGCAGCAGAGAGATTCCCGTGCCCTGATGCTTTGTGCTTCCTTCAGGTCTTGCCATGGTTGGTCCTTGGGCCCTTTGACATGGTAGAGAAGAGATGGAACTGCTTTTGCTGACTGGTCAAAACAGGCAAAGTGTCCATATTAGGTGTGACTTTTGCCCCATGTGCTTCTTTCTCCTATCTTTAACCAGCAGAAATATAGGGCTGTAAATCATTGAAGCCGAGACCCATCCAGCGGTGGAGACATATATGAATTTTAATAAAATTCAAGGACAGTTGACACTCTGGCCATCTGGCAAAGGGACACACTTTTTTATCTCTTGGATCAAAATAACATTGTGTCCTTTCTGATGCTTGAGACGCTTGGCTTCCTGAAATGACCATCTTTATTTAGATTAAGGAGCCATTTAGAGTAGTTTTTAATAATGTATGGTTTCATACATAAGTGGTTCCATAATTTATGTCACCATTATTCTCTGTCAGGCTTTTGAATGTTATTGTTAATTAAGGAGAGGAAGAGAAGGAGAGAGAGAGGAGTGTGTGCCTCCCTCCAGCCAGTCGAGCTGGTTGCCCTTGGTTTTTTATCGATTGTCATCTAAAAAAAAAAACAAACAAACCAACCAAAAAACAGCCCTAGTAGCCTGTCAATTAATGGCCAGTTAGTGAATTAAAAATGGCCTTAGTAAACCTCATCACTCTGGGTTCACAGGGGAACCGCCCCTGAGGCGGAACCCGTTTATCACGAGGAACCCACTCACCAGAGGAATTCTCTGCTGATTTATGCCCGCCCCCTCCCACCCACACCTAGATCGTTAACGTGCATGTTGAGGAGATCCCCTGCCTCCACCCGCTGATGCAGTTTGAATTTCCCACACAGCCGAACCCACGGAACTTCGGGGTTTATGTCGTGTGGGTGAAACTTCTAGAACAAACCCTTGCTATAAATTAAGCATGTAAGCAGCACGGCCAAAAGCGAACCAGTGTCTGAAATATACGCCGAGGCTTTGCACACTTTCTGAGTGTGGCTTCCGGACCCGCCTGGTGTTCCCGGGACTTCTAGATCTTTCCGTGCCCTGTGCGCGCGTGCCCGCTGTGGGCAGGCTGTCCGTAGCGATGAGAGAAGGGTGCTAAGGAGAGCTCTGTGCGGAAGCCTCGGGAAGAAGGTGATCTCGGCGCACAGGTGCAGCCGCAGTCCGATCCTCCCGGATCCGAATAGACCCCGTCCTGAGTGAGGTGTGCGTTCGCTCAGGTGTGCTGCCCAGCGGGTGCCACCAGCACCCCGGTGCTTCGCTGCTGCGACGTGTTTCCATAGCGCTGGAGAATCATGGTCCTAGCGATCTGCTTCGTGTTCTCGATGAGTCTTTGGGGTTCGGTCTCAGCAGTGTCCCATGTCATTGTTGTTTTCACTAACTTAAGACGTAAATCCTCCCAAGTCGTTGGATTTCCCTCGATCGGTCTTCTAGGGAAAAGAAGGAAAAAAAAAAAAGACGAACAAATGGGTCGTGATTTTCGAAACATGGAGCCAAGGGCAGGGTCCCAGGTGCCGCGCGGTTCTGTGGTTTCTCCCCTCTGCTCTGGCACAGCGACTGTGCGGTGTGCGCATTGTCACATCAGCACGGACTCCTGCCCGCCCGACTTCACGAGCAGCTTGCCGTCTGTCCCACGTTGTCGTGGAGAGCCCTCCTTCATAGCACTGCCATGATGACTCAGAGACATGGCAATGCCTCTCCGGTTTGTTATCGCGTGGTCCATAAAAGCAAACGTACAAGCCTGAGTCTACAAGACGCTTGTAACACCTCCCGCAGCAGAGGGTGTCGGCATGAGCACGGTGGTCCCCTGGCCCCGGCTTTCTCCTCAGCGGAGCCTGGGCTGTCTGCACGCAGTCCGGTCCCCCAACATTACACAAGAGGAAAGCAGAAAACCTAGGTGGCGGTCTGCTTTTGGCCTTCACTTTGGATCTCACTATCACATCTGTGTCACCCTTAAACGATCATCCGCTATTTATTTCCCACGCGGATCACTGCCCTCTCTTCAAGGAGTCTATTTAGCAAATATTGTCAATTCCGGAAAATGATGACGGCAATTCCAGTCGCCCCGGTTTAGAGCTGTCAGTTTAAAGTTGAGGAACTGTCGTAATATACTTGGTGTCGTCTTTGTTAAAGGTAATAGCAATCACTTCGGTCATTGATAAACATCACGAATGACAATTGCCAGGTGACTTTTCGGGTTGTACGTTTGACTCCCCAGCACCTTCCCAGAGAGATCTGAAGTTGTGAAAAGTTTAATGAGGAGCGAAAGTGAGCGAGGAATATCCATCAGAGCACGTCTCTAAACAGGGAGGAGACTGAACTGCTTAGGCGAAGACGCGCTGTGTGTAATCTCTCTGCTTCCGTGACCATAGGTGTCACCATTTCTAGTCACGTAGTATTTGGCCTGTGTTTACAGCCGAGAGGTGTTCATCCTCAGGACCCACCGTCGAGTGGAGGGACGGGGTTTGAACTTCAAGACTTCTGCGGCACGTTCCCTGGGCCCAGACGACCCCTGTACCGAAGAGTCACTTCGCTAGCGCCCTCGGTGCTGTGCGCTGTTGAATCTTCGTACCTTTTCCCGGGGGCGCTATAACCAGAAATGAGGCGGGGGAGCGTGAGCATGCAGGGTGGTGTTTTAGGCTCTCGTTGATTGTTTCTCGGTTCGTTTTGTGGTGGTCTGTGTTGCCTTTGGTAAGGAGGGGTTCCTTTGAGTTGGGGGAGGCGCTACAGCAGCTTGACCACTCCTACAGACAGTGCATGGGGGACGCTGTCATTGGCCACGAGCCATGGTGGGGACCCCCTGTCCCCGGGGAACGAGCCTGGCCAGAGGAGAACCGAAAGGTCTTTCTTTGTACCCTTTAGCGGTCCGAGCCTTGCGCTAACAGGCCTGGGGCTGTTTCTTCTAAGCAAGCCCTCGCTCGCGTCCGTGGGTGCTCACGACCTCGTGAGGAAATCAGCCAGGGAGGAAAGAATGTAGGGGGCGCCTCAGGAAAAGCAGTGCAGCCCCTCTCCTCAAAATCAGAGCATCTGTCTGCAGCCACTCATCCCCCACCCCACCCCCGGGCGCCAGGTCTCAGGCCGCCATGCTGGCGACCGCAGAGCTGGAGAGGCCTTTATCCCCGTGAGCGGGGGACAGCCCCAGGGCATTCCCCAGCCACTGTAGGGGCTGCAGGGGGCTGCAGGGGGCATGCCAAAGGGGAAAAGAAGCTCTCCACAGCGGAATAAGGACGAGAGTTAGCTTCTTCAGAGGCCGCCCCGAAAGTTTCCGCCCTCGCACGTGGCCCAGTTATGCCCTAGCCCTTGGGTTTGACCCCACTGGGGGAAGGAGACAGGTGCGCTGTGGACTGAACGTGTGTGGTGACACCCCCCAACCCTAAGTTCACATGTTGAACCCTAACCCCCCAGGTGATGGCGGTAACTGCACGGTGGTGAGGTCATGAGGGTGGAGCCTGCATGAATGGGACACAGAGGGACCCCCACCCCTCCCCCCATGTGAGGTCACCACGAGAAGGTGGCTTTAGGAGCCAGGAAGCCGGCTCTGAGCAGATGCCGAGTCTGATGGTGCCTTGATGTTGGACTTCCTGCTTCTAGAACGGTGAGAAATGTTTGTGGTGTAAAAGGCACCCGGCCTGTGGTGTTTTTGTCACCGTGATCCGCAGACTGGGTGGGGAGAGGAGGGTCTGAGCAGCGAGCTGTCCCCAGTGCAGAGCGGTGGCCCAGAGTTGTGTTGCCACAGAAGAACCTGGCCATGGAGCCACCTCGAAAGGAACCAGACTTTGGAAGGAAAAAAAAATTGTGGTACTTTGTTCAAGGACCTCGGGCATTGGGTTAGACAAGCCGCTGAACAGTGAGAGGTCCAAGGGCAGTGGCAGTGTCTCCCCTGGCCCTCGGCAAACAGTTTAATACACGGAGGAGGACAATACGGTGGAACGAGTGGAATGACGGACACCGTCGAGGTCAAGCGTCAGCAGTGGAGGAGAGTAATCACGGGCAGGCCTGCCTGTCGTCTCTTCTAGGGGGACTCTGATTCACGGAGTCATCGCCCTTGGAACACTGCAGAGTCCTTAAGGATGGTCACGGTGAAAACGTAAACTTTTTTTTTTTTTTCCACTCCTGAGTCGTCTTTTCCAAAGAAAAGGGATTTCCTCATCACTTGGCCTGTGGGGACTCTCGCCCTGAGCCGAACTCAGTCCCCACCCAGCTGTTCCGAACGCGGTGAACGCACTCACCCAAGCCCCTGGTCCCCACGGCGCTGGGCCTGGCCGGCGTTTCCTGGGAACGTTTCAGCGGCACCTGTTCCGCTGCAGACAGGCCAAGGGTGGAGTCGAGATTCTGGAGTCCAGCAAGCCCGTTACGGTCACCCAGCATCGCGGGGCGCGGGGCGCGGGGAGGTGGCGTGGGCAATCCCGCGGCCATGAGGTGGCCTGTCACTCTCACCTCTCAGAAGCTCACTGTCCACCACGGTCAGATTTAACGAGTCGAGCTCGGAACTTCCAGAAACAAAAGAGATCACCTGACCCACGTGATAAGAGAAAACTCTGTCTGATCCTTGCAGAAGTAAGGCATTCTGGATGTCGGCCGAAGCATCGCTGAGAGCCATGACTGCTACCGAATTTTCCCAAGAAGCCAGCGGTGACTTTTATTTATCGTGCTTAGGTCGACCTGCCAAATTTAGGCCATCCTAGAGGGATCTCTCCCCTCTCTCAAATATAGATAGATGGATCTTTAATTTTTAATATTCTCTTCCAGGTTTTTCGACAAGTTATACATATGCTAATAGAAATAGGCTTATTATTTGAAGCACAGAGCTGCTTGTCACCGAAGCTTCATTAACACCGTTATCACTGCCTGACATTTATCTTATAATTTTCTAGAGCTGACTGTTGTGTCTCCATGGAAACCCAAATTGCAATTGAAACAAGTAGGATAATAAAGGCATCCACCGAGATTGACAGCGTGCAGAGCCCGGCTACATTTGTTTACAGTTCCTTCCGTGGCTACAACTGGAGACAGAGAATTTGCACTCAGGGTGTCAAGAATTAACCCTCTTGTCACATGTGGTACCCGACTCTGTCTGTGGCACAGCATCATTGGTTCCGACGTTTGTAATTAGGTCGCTCATTCTTCCTGGAATCGTCCCAAGGCATTATGAATATTGGATGTAAAATTAACCGTGATTCTATTTGGATCCAAAGGAAAATTCCCCCTGGATGATTCTGACACCATGAAATGTTGGTCAGGCCTTACGATTGGCGGTTCGTGATGCCTGATGGGTGTTTCTGGGCAGGGGGGAGCAACCACACACTGGTACTGCTTTTAACCCCTTGATATGGGGGAACCTGTTCTCCTCGGAGTTCATGACCTCACGTCCATGTGGCTGGTGCCTCAAAGCAAAGAGTCACGGAACTGGAGTGGGTCCAGAGTGAATTAATCTGAAATTAATTTGATTCTGAAAGACTCCATCTGGCTGTGTTTGGGAAAGGCAGTTAGACAGATCTATAAACAAATCTGTATTCACTGTGCCAGATGTAGTGTCAAAAAATGAAGAAATGGCTTTAAAAAAATCAGCTATGGGGAATTTCGATATAATGATATTCAGCCTCTTAGAATAACAGCCGTTATAATTTAACACATAATCCTGTTTTTATTCTTGTTTTGGGGGCGGTAGATTAGATCTAAAGGAGTGTTGTTGTTTTTTTTTTTTAAGAAACAGGCAAATTAAGTGGCCAAGCCTATTTTAATTGGTGACTTAAGGATGCTAAAAGAAATTTATGACATGAGAGGTGGTGGGGGGAGGTCTATAGATTTTCAAATCAAAATGTGGTGTTTGGGATTGATTTCATCTTAAGATTTGATTTCATGATTTAAAAACCAAAGAGGAATGTCATTTGGACGTTACGTTTTGCTACGTGGTTTTGTAGCATGACAGACAGATAATATGCTTGTATCGCAGAAAACCAAACACAGTGAGCTGACGTATGTAGAATCCTGGAAGTCTCCTTTGAGTCGATAGACAAACTTGGCAGTGTTTCTTTCCATTACTTTTGCAAATTTCTTCAGGCAAACTATCAGAGAGGCAAATGTTTTGGATTGCTGTCTAGGAATTTAGTGCAGTCACTGAAGGACGTCTCAGTGCCTCTTGTTCTGTCGGGACAGAAACGTTCTAGAAAATCCACGATTAGCCCCGTGAATGGCGCCACGGTCCTCTAACACGGCCCCTTTCATTTCCAGTTTTTAAACCTCACATATTTCTCGTAGTGTCTCGGAAGGAAAGAATTAAAGTTTACTTCTGAGTCGGTAAACAAGCATGATTTACTTCAGAAAAACAAGCTCCCAGAAGGGAACAACTCGTTTCTTCCCAGGCCCCCACCCACCTCCCTACATTGTCCCAGCCAGACAGAAGGAACAATAATAGCAGGAGGGAAAAACAGAGCCCAGCGTGTGGAGCAAAAATTAACCCCCCAAACGCCGAAGAGTCTTGGCAACGTCGGTCGCCGCATTTATCGACAGCAGGTTAGATGCTGCACACATCGTGTGTTTGGATGCTCACGAGAGTGTGAGAACGAGGACCTGCAGTCTGAGCTACCTGGAGGCCCTTGGGAACGAGCCAGGCTCATTCGTGAAGTTTGCAGGAGAGATGAAAGCTTGTCCTTTAAGGCGCCCGTTCTCTTTATTGTCTCTCTTTTTGAAGGAATTCTTCTTAATGATAAATTATGTATTTCCTCGCCTCCTTAAACAGAATGCGTCGAGCACAATGTGACCCTCTAGGTGAGACGAGATTGTCGTTACGCAGATTAATTATTCCGCTGCACCCCTGTCCTTGGCAATTTGTGGAGAATACGGGGTGGCTCGGTGACGAGCGGGGTTTCCGCTGCTGGGCCTGGTCAGACCCACACGTCGTCGGCTGTCACTCCTTGGGCCACCTATTGCAAACCATCCCACTTGCTGCTTCTCATCTCCCGTGGGATCGAAATGCAGGTGACAAAGACTGAAAACCCAACATAACTTAAGAAATCTTTGGGGAGGGATTGGAAAGGTCCTCAAAGGGTTTAAGAGCATAACGTCAGGGCGGGGACTTCGTGGCACACATTTTGACAGCTCCAAGGTCTTTTATTTCTTAACTCCGTTGCTGGTGGTTCACAGTCATATGCGTTTGAAGGCATTATCGGAAAACACACACACACACACACACATCTGAACCTAATAAGTGAGGAGAGTCTACAGAATCACATCTTTCTGCACAAGTGGATGCTGTTTCGTGACCGAAATGATGTAATTAGTTTCTAGTCACTGTAGACCTCCGATTTTCCAGGTCACCGGAGGGAGGCAGCGGTGTCGCTGGTCCCCCACACGTTTGTGTCGGGCCTGGTGCCGCCGGCCGCACCCCTCAGGCTGGTGTCCAGTGTAAGGGGGTACTCCTTGATGACACGTCGTGTATGGCTGAGAAAGGGTGGCCAGAAGCAGGCCGAGGAGAGACCAGCCTGAGATTAAATTCTGCCGTTGATCGACGATGCACGAACGTGAACGGACAGAGACGATCATTATTTAAGGGAGAGGTAGATAGAGTCCCACACGCCCGGCAGGCATGAAGGTCAGCGCAGTCTCTGCCTGTTTGCTCGGAGGAGGAGGGAGCTCGCGGGATGGTCCCGCGGGGGTTGTATCGTCACGACGGCCAGTGTCCGTGCGGGGGACAGGTGGGCCCACTGGGCACGACTCAGCGCGTCATCGGCCATGGGTGTGTTGACCCTCAGATTCAGTAGAATGGGAGCAGACGGGACAGCGTGCCTCCTTATAATGGCGGTGACGAATTACGTAATGTGTGGCTTAATTTTTACAACTTTTAAGACTTCTCGCTGTATTAAATCTGTCTACTCAGAAAACGTGTGTCGGGGACAAGCTGAGACTTGAGTTCAGCGCTTCATCGATGCTCACCTTCCAGGTGGGATCTCCGCGTACACCCCTTCCTTCCCTTCATTCCTGAGAGCTGCAGCCCTGCGCCCAGCACTCCCTGTCTCCTTCCCCTGCTTACGTTTCTCTCCCCTGAAGTGATCTCCTTCTGATCGCTCAGATTTACTTATTTCGTTCATTTTAGGTATGCCCAGCTCTAGACCGTGAGCTTCCTACAGGAGGTTTCACCATCTTTTATTCATTGCCGTATCCCCAGCACCTTGAATAATGCCTTGGACTATGGGGTCCCTTTCTATAAATACTTAACGAATTAAGGGTAAGACGTTCCTGTCAGTAAGAATTCCAGTCTCACCACGTAGCTGGTTGGGAGCTCAGTTAAATACAGTTTTTGTCGGTTGGCTGGTGAGAGAAGGGGAGAGCCCCAGAGGACGCTTCTGCTCTCAGACTTGGGACAGGGCTGGGGGACAGTTTGAGACAGTCAGAGGAAAAAAAAGGGGGGGGGAGGGAATTGAACATGAAACTGACCTGGCAGAAAAGACGGGAAAAGGTTATTTTTAAACACGCCGCGTTGGAGGTGGGCTTCTGCTGTCGCTTCGGGAGGGACGTGCCCTCCCCGGGGAGCAGCAGTGAGTGACAGCCGCGGTGGAGAGAGTGGCTCCCCCCCAGAGAGGTGAGTCCACCGTGGAGTGCAGAGATGGGCAGGGCCTCGTGGGCGGCAGCGGGTCCCAGTCTATGGCACTGCGAATGTAGGTGGGGACAGGGAGGTGGCCCCCGGTGCGGGGACCAGCCATGCCCGCGGTGGCCGTCCTGCCCGGGGTCAGTGTGGCGCGCTCTCCGATGCGGCTCAGGCGCGCGCTCTGGGGGACGGGGCACCTGCGTGTCCTCGTGTCTCTGCACCTGGTCACACCCCTCCTTTTCTCTGTGTCTTCTCTCAGTCTTCTCGCCCACTCGGTGACTCTGCCCCGCTTATCATCCTTTGCCTCTGATTTTGTTCAGATTGCGCTTAAAAACGTGACCACAGGGAGGGAGCGTGGTTTAGAACGCCGAATGCCCGTCCCCTTGCCACATCAGTCACTGGTTGCCGGCTCGCCGCAGGCCCTACGCACTGCTCTGTTCTGGGTGGGCCTTCTCGCTGTGTGTTTTGGTTTTACGTTGCGCATATGTGTGTCTCTTCTCTTGGCTGTGAGTGGCTTACAGGCATAAATCCCATATTTTTTCACTCTCCCGCAAACCTAGCCCTAGCTAGGCTAGGCTGAGCGACTATAATACGGAGTTAGGAAAAGGGCTCTGTGCGGGCATACACCTTAGGTGGGTTGGAAATCCACTTTCACCACCGGTATTTCTTCGATGAGCGGCGCGTGTGGTCAGGCCACCCTCACTGCCTGCTCTCACGTAAGCGGGCCCTGGCAGCACGTCCGAGCCAGGGGCGCCAGCGGAAGTGGCTCGCCTGGCGGAGCACCGTTGCTCCCTGCCCCAGCGTCCGTGTCGTCTGTCCCCCTCCGCAGGCACCCCTCACCTTCATCACTCACCACCGGATGTCGCAGCCAGAAATCCGTGTTCAGTTTGGGACGTTCGGACCAGTACTAAGGATTTCCCCGCGTTTGTCTTTATTTCATGATGACTTACCTTTCAGTCGACTGATGAGCCAAACCAGCAGCGTGTACCCCCATCATCCCAAGGGCCGTTGACAGGTACCGGCCGAATCCAACAGGCGACTTCTGCAGCCTTCGCCGTGGGCACCGGGAAGGGGTGTCCCCCAGGGCCAGGCCGCCCCTGCCCGCCCTCCTTTCTCCATCTGTAAAGTGGGGGGCAGCCATGGGGGATGATTAATTAAAGAGAGCCCTCAAGCACTTGGAAAATGTGAAGCGGATACCAATTCCTGTGCGATCGTCATTCCCCTGTCGCCATTTCTCAGAGTTCCTCTCAGAAACCGCTCCCTGTGCGAATGCCCTCTGCTCTGAAGTCCGCTGAACTGTTCCCGACAAATCACGGACGGAACGGTCCCCCCTGCACAGGGCCTGTCCAGGGCGGGCGCCTCGCGGCCTTCCCGGCGGGTGTCAGTGTGTGTGCAGACCCCGGGTCCCCCCGGCGGCCTCCACGTTTGCTTCCCTGGGCGGGGGGTTCCAGCTTTCCGCTTTCTACCAGCGGTCAAGTTGAGCTTAAGCGATAAGGTTTTCCTTTTGCTGGGTGAGTCCAAGGGCCTGTGTTCTGCAGCCTTTTCTACAGGAACAGCTTCCTGCCAGGCGGGGTCGCATTTCACCCTGACACACAGACGGGGCGTCCCCAGCTCACGGTGGTTCGGCTCGTCACGTGTTAACTCCGTGATGATATAAAAGCGATACACGTAGTAAATGATGAGGGACGTCAGCCCTTTATTAGGAAGGAGGCTTTGCGTTCCATGAGGTTGCCCGGCCGTGGCTAACGTGAGTGTCCCGAGCACGCTTTAGGTGGGCCAGGCAGGGCCGCGATGTTCAGTAGGCCAGGTGCATTCAGCTCATGTTCAGCTTACGACGTCGTCACCTTCCGATGGGTTTGTCAGAACGTGACCCCGCTGTCAGCTGAGAGCCATATGAATAGCTTTTAGACATCCAACCAGACACGGTTTGACGTTAACTAGCAAGCCACCGGAATGCCCACCAACAGATGTTCCTCCTTAGTCACGTAGGAAGGAAATTAATGTCCTGTATGTCTTTAGGGGTTTTTTCCCTCAAATGTTGGCAAAAGGGTGAAAATATGACGTGTAAGGAATAGGAAACGTGAACCTTTTCTTCAAAGGAGCACGAATCAGTTTATTTACAGTTTGAGCGTTTGGAGAAAGCCCCGCCCCCTCCAGCTCCTTGGGGTGTTATTTGGGCCAGTTACTCTGCTCTGAGTTCGCAGCCAGTTACAGGTGTCCCCCCTCAGAGAGGTGGGGCTCCCTTCTCTGTTGGCACGGCCACGACTCACAAGACTTTGGCTGCACTAGAAGGTAACAGTACCTTCTAGGTCAATACGGGGGTGTCATAGGTTTGACCATCTTCTTGGCGAGAGGTGTACCTGCACCGTCCCGTACCCCGAGATCCTGCTAGATGGAGGCTCTCTTCGTGGTGCACCCCGAAGTGGTGCATTTTCAAAGAGAGGTGCAAGTTCCAGAGCGTGAGGCCCGGGTGACAGCCGATTCACTTTCCTAAACCAGTGGGGTGTGGTGAGCTCAGAGTGGGGGAAAGGGGCAGCTACTGAGCAGGGCCTTGTCCCCGTCTCTGGGAGGGTCTCCAGGTACGGTGTTGGGGAGAGCTGATGCAGCACCCCCAGTGCCACACGCCCGGTCCAGCGAGGAGAGAATTCTGTCCTTAAGTAGAAGACAGCAGCAGGGGGCGCAGCACGGAAGATGGTTCGCCATCCGGGGTCCCATGCCCGCCCTGCTGCCCGCTGGGGTTCGGGGGGCACCTGGCCTGTGGCCAGGTTCTTCCTCCTTTGGCCTCGTTCAGCTCAGTCTGGGACGATTTCCTGGGATCACCAAACAAAGCCCCTTTCTCCGGGTACTACACTGTTTAAGTCCAGGCGACATGAAGAAACAATTCCCCGGCCCTTTGAAAGGGTGGCCTGCCCGCTGACTGAAAGGACGGGACCGCGGTCGGGACATTAGGAAGAATCAGTACAAATGGAGAGCGGCGATGCCCTGGCAGCAGCCCCACGCCTCCAGCCGGTCCGCGGCTCCACCTGAGCCCTGCAGGCTCCGCTCAGCGGTGCAGGCGACACCTTGTCAGCTCCCTGGCCCGCGCCTTAGGCACCTGTGAGCCCCAGGGACTAAATTAGACCCAGGGAATCACCCCAAGGTTCCAGGCAGCTGGTCATGTTACCTAAATTATCTTTTCCATTTGTCACCATCAGGGCCAAACCGTAATGGTAGAATTATAGAAACCGAGAGCTGGATGGGAGCTACTTTTTCTCTTAGTTCTCTACAAGGAAACCAGGGTACAGTGGGATCCCCCACTTAAGTGAATACTGAGCCACGACAAGAACCCGGCACCCCGGCTCCCTGCGTTCACGTGCCCCCAACCCCGGTGTCATTTTCCTGATGCCTCGTTCCCGTTTTCCCAAATCAGCCTCCCGATGAAGTGACGCTTTTTTTTTTTGGCGAATTTCAACTCGTAATTCGTTTTTGAACGGTATTTTTGCATTTAGAGCTACTTAAGTTCAAGATAAAGTGAAATAAAATTAAACTTTGGTTTCTCAGTTGGACTCGACACATTTCACGGCTTCAGCAACCACACGTAAGACAAAAAGTATGGGAATAATAAGATTATTTAAAACTACCAGGGAGATGAGCTGTCGTCATACAACATTTTTTCAAAGACAAAGCATCTTTGCAAGTTGGTTTTGGGTTGGGATTGCTTCTACAGGTAGCATTTTCTGTCTTTTTTTTTTTTTCAGCATTAATACTATAATAATTTATAGCCTCTTGGCATTTCTTATACCCATTTTTTTTTTGTATCCATCCTCCAAACAAAAACGTGGGATTCACTGGGCTTTCTGGAAGCTTGTCATCCTGGAATTAATAATGATGATAACGCATTTAAACCAATTATTGTAATTCTAACGTTTTTCTGCTTAGAAGAACCTCTGAAGATTTTGCATATCTGCTGGTGATCTACTTCTCCTTCCAGCAAAATAGAGTAGGGAAGTAGGTCAGTGCCTGTGCCGAAAGCAAGAAGCAAGCACTTCCATTTTTTTTTTTTCCAAACATCATCATCATATTTCCATCTTGGCTCTGAGGCCGATGCCACCACTGCCCGCTGGCTTAGCGCTCGCTCGCTTGTGGTCTGGTTCCATATGGCATCTGTCTTGGAGGAGCCTTACGAGTTGGCTCCTTGCCAAAGAGCGAAGGCAGCACTGGCACTCACGGTCTTCTCGTTTGTGGGACCCGTGCCAGCAGAGATGTATGTGCTTACGTCAGAGGCCTGCAAGTGGCCACTGAGTCCGCAGGAAGCGACACCCAGTTCACAGACTGTCAAGCGACGACCGTGGACCTTTCCCTCTTAAAGTGTCCAGATTCTGCGGGCACCTCTTCCTTGGGGTGTGACATAGGCAGAGATCACTTGGCCTCCATAGCTCAATCGCTTCATTTTCAAAATGGAGATGATGGTTCCACCTACTGGAGCCGTTGGGATATTGAAAGTCAAGCACCTGGCAGGGTTCTCCGGAAAAGAGTAGGTCCTCAATAAGTAGCAGGTGAATCTGGATCTAATTCCTGCACTGTGGGGGGCGCCGAGGATGGCTGGGGAGCAAATGGAAGCTCTCACTGCGTCTTGAGGTATCACTGAGATTTGAGGGATTTGCTGCCATAACTACTTATCTGAAGAGTGCATTGTTTTTTCTGGCCTCTGGCAAGAACCCCCCAAGGTTTAACTGTTGCACACGCCATTTCTGGCTTCCTTAGACGTGTCAGCTCTGACAGCCCCGTGAGACAAACGTCAGACCAGAAATGAGCTTCCACCAAGAGGAAAATGGGGTGTGGGGGTCCAGTGGGAGGAGTCTGCATGCATGAGAAGTTAACCGGGCTGTGGCAGTGACATAGGAATCAGGGGTGAGGGGTTCGGCCCCACAGGGCCATGGGTCGGGCCGGCCCACCTGTCCCTCACAGCTGGCGGGAAGATGTGCTGTCCTTGTGGATTTGTTTAACATCTAGATCTCCCTGGATTTCCTTAAGGAAGTGATTGTCACGCCCTCAGCACTTGGTGCACATCTTTGGGACAGTTGTTTGCACAGTGGCGAGTGGTTAGGAGAGGGCAGCGATGTGGGTGAGAGGCTCTCGCTGAAGGGACCCTGTGGGGACGGAGTGGAAGGAGTCTGTGGACATGGAGATGCCTGGTGTTTATTGAGAAAATGTGGGCCGTGAAGTATCTTCAGACCCCGGAGTTCAGCGTTCTGCCCCCGCCTTCCCACAGTTAGGAAGGAGGACAGGTGTGCGTGCTTCCTGCAATGCCGCCTTTTCTTCGGCAGTGGGGTTCCGGCGGCCCAGGCGGTCTTGTTCTTGGCCGTGTTTTCTCACAGGTTTGCCATGAGCTGTTCACTCTCAGCCCAGGGCAGACACCATGCAGCATTTGGTCACGTGATGGGTTGGAAATACTTTGTGCTTTGGAGCCCATCGGGCCTGGGTTTGAATTCTACTCGTAGAATTTATAAGCTAGTAATTTTAGGAAAGGAACTTACCCCTTTGATGTTTGCATCTGGAAAATAATCCTTTCTCAAAAGGTGGTCGCGAGGATTAGAAATAATGTATGCAAAGCACCTTGCACAGTGTCTGGCTTATAAGTGCTCATTTAAAAAAAAAAGTGTTCCTATTTAGGATGTGAGTTGTGTTTGAGTGTATACGATGAGGAAATGTGGATTGAGAAGTGGACTTGGGGTAGTCACTCGTTTGGGACGCATCGCAAGTTAAAAGACGAGGTTAGCCATAGAAGCAGCTGTCCCTTGTTAGACACTGAGTCCGGGCCCACGCATGTGGCCCGTGGCCCGTGCATCATCCCTAGCACGGGACTGTGAGGTGGAGCCTGCCGTTCCCACTTCACGGAGCGGCACAGTCAGGAGGCGGGGGCACCAGCGCCCCGCTGCCTCAGCCCGACAGTGGGGCTCCAGGCCTCTCTGTAGGACGGCTGGTGTCAGGAGGATTGTCACTACGAGCTCAGCGACACAGAGACCAAAAGTCAGAAGCACAGGGCGTAAGCCCTCTTCTCACTTTCCCCTCCCTGGTGGGCCTCGGTGAGCGTGCGTTTTGTGAGAAAGTAAAAATGGCCCCTCGCTGGGAGAGCCCTGAAGGAATGCGTGCTCTAGGCTCTAAGTTGAGAGATTAGGGCCAGTCTACTGCCCCCCCCCCGGCTCCTCCGTCATATTAACTGCTCTGCACAGACACGACGAAGCAGCAGCAGCTCCGTCTTCTGAACTTCCGCACTCTGTTAGCTGCGACCTGTGGCAATGCCTTCCTCTTTTCACTCCACGCTGGTTGTCAACAGCAGCAACCACAGGTCCTTCCTGTCCCAGAAATAAGTCTTGCCACACCGTCAGCCCTCAGAGAGCTGTGAACGCTGCATTCTGCTCTGCGGGGGGCTCTGTCACCCCCACCCCGCCCGCGGGAGCGCCACCAGGTAAAAGCGTTTAGTGAATTCTCAGAGGGCGATTTGAGAAGAGGAATGGGTGCGTAAGGACAGGGTCAACTGTGGAGATGGGACGTAAACAAGCATTTCGTTACACTTACGATGTCGAAGGAAGATGTGTGTGTGCGGTATTTTATTTAGCAGCACTTTTTATTTTATAGGTGACAATAAGGTTGATTAGGGAAAGCTCAGAAAGTGCTTCACGTTAGACAGTCTGATTGTTTATCTCAAGGGGGAAAAAAAATAATAAAGTGGTAAAATACGGAGATGAGAAGTAGTAGAAATGGAAGCCAGGACCTGGGGAAGAGTATTTGCCATCGTTTTGCTCTGGATTAAATGGAATTCACGATTTCTCTTCTCCATAGATTAGTGTTTATTTGCTTGGTTTTTAGCCCTAAATATCTTCCCCTCCGCCAAGAGCTCAGGACTAGCCTAGGTCCACAGCAGATTTAAGGTGTTTCAGTGTTTTTTTTTGTTTGTTTTAACCAAATAAGGACCCTGCTTAAGATCTTTGAATACCGTCTTGTCACCCCGTCCCCACCCCCCCACACACGTCCACAGTGAACTGACTCCTGCCCTCTCACAGAAGTTTTAGTTTACTGGGCCCTTTTGACTGTGGAGGCCGGGGGACAGTCACGGGCGCAGCTCAGGAGACACTTTGTCTGCTGATTTCCACTCATTGAGGTGCATTTTACTCTCACAGACTGTGAGAAGCTAAACCAAGAGCACAGTACTGGGAATGAATGCTGCTCCGGGCAATCGGCCCTGTCACTTGACAGAGTGGGTGGGTTTCAGGTGCATTCAGAGGAGGGGACGGGGGACAGGGTGGGTGTATGTTCTTGCTTTATTATTTACTGGAGCTCTGAGGGGAGGATCCAAGTTAAAACAAACAAACAAAAAATGAACACCATCATCATCGTCATATTACATGATGATGACAAGAATTGCAGGCTCTAAGCAAGCATGGGGGGCTTTGGAAATCTGAGGGACGAGGGATATTGTAAGTAAAAGCTTATGTTCTTGCTCTTTGTATCAGCCTCGAATACTTCCTGAAGCTAGGAGGAGAAAGGGCCAGCTTTTCTCTCTCTCTCTCTCTCCCCCAAACGTGTGATTGTTTAGAACTCAAGTGCAACATCTGGAAGTCAGACATACAGAGAGCAATTTATGGAGTGTGAAAGATTTGAAATATTCAGTGTCCTTTAGCGGGAACTCAACTTTGTGGGGCTGCATTTTTTTTTCTTCTTCTTCTTTCCCGGGCACAAAGCAGGCGATTCTGAGATCGCCTTCGCCTCTCTGAATTAAACCCTTTGTGCCGGGGTCCCATAAACAATGCGCTTTTTAAATGGGAAACCCCCCTCCCCGCCCAGGCCCTCTCCTCCCGGGTGGGCAGCCAATCGGCGGCAGCCAGCCGCATTGCTGGAGCATTCTCCTTTTCTGAGCAGCCGACAACAGCACTCATGCGACGCGCACACACACACACACACACACATGGATGCCTCGCGCACTCTGCGAATCCATCAGCGGCATCTTGCATTAGTCATCTGACGGGGCTGCCAAATGTTTCGTTTTCTTTTCATGTGACTTTATTATTACCACCTCTCTCCTCTCTTCCCCCAAGGAAAAAAAAAAAAATTCTCCAGAAAGGGAGGGGCAGGGGGTGGGAATCCAGCAGCAATCCAGCCCTGCCTTTCTTTCCACACGAGAGAGCGAGCAGAGGGAGAGAGCGAGCAGAGGGAGCGAGCGAGCGAGCCGGGGAGGCCGAGGAGGCTGCGGATGCGCTGATGGCAGCAGCCTTGCAGCGCGAGCCCCGCACTTAACTTGCAGCGGCCTCGGCTGCAGGATGTGCACGCCCCGGGCGGCAGGCGGCGGGGCGCTGCCCGGCGCTGGGGCTGGGGCTGGGGCTGGGGCTGGGGCTGGGGCGGCGGTGCCGAGGAGCAGCAGCAGTCCGCAGTGACAGCCGCCGCCGCCGCCACCCCTGCCACCACCACTGCCACCACCACTGCCACCGCCGAGGAGAGGCGAGGCGAGGACAGGAGCGACCGAATGGTGCCTGCGCTTTGTTTTAGTTCATCATCCCATTTCTGCGACTCCTCCGGCACTTTGCCCCGCGCTCCTCGTCCTCCTCCTCCCGCCTCCCCGCCCCCACCGCCACCGCACCCCACCCCACCCCGCCCCCCGTGTTTTTTCTTCCTGTCCCTCGCCGCGCAGCCCTAACTCTGGCTTCCCGGTTCCCCTTTTTTTTTTTTTTTTTTTTTTTGGACAGTAACGGCACAGCCAGCAAGATGAACGGCGCCCTGGATCACTCAGACCAGCCAGACCCCGATGCCATTAAGATGTTCGTGGGGCAGATCCCCCGGTCCTGGTCCGAGAAGGAGCTCAAAGAACTTTTCGAGCCTTACGGAGCCGTCTACCAGATCAACGTCCTCCGGGACCGGAGCCAGAACCCTCCCCAGAGTAAAGGTACAGACGGCGGGGGGCGCGCGGTCGGTCGGGGTGCCCGGGGCGCGGGGAGGAGGAGGCGGGGGGGGGGCTCCCTGGGCGTTGCGGGCGGGGCGGGAGACAGCGAGTGGGGTGCCTGCCGACCCCCCGCGGCCAGCGCGGCCCCGCCCCGCGCCGCCCGGGCAGGTGGCCCCGCCGCTGGCCGCAGGCGTGCGCGCTTGGGGCGCGGTGGGGGGCGGGGGGCGGCCGCGCCTGGTCCCCGCGCGCGCCTCGCCCTCCCTCCGGGGGTCACTTGGGAGGCAGCGCGGGCTGCTCTCGGGCGGAGCGGCCGCCTCGCTCAGGACCAGCGTTTCCCAGCCCTGCCTTGCAGGAGCTCGCTCTTCCTCCGCGCGACTGCCCGTGGCATCGCAGGCGCATTTCACTTGCCCGGAGCCTGTGGGGCGAGGCGAGGGGGAGGCGGGGGTAGAGGCCGGAACGTCTTAGGTTCACAGTGGGACCCCCCCCCACCCCCCGGCGGGCCGGGGAAGGAAGGGTGCGCTTTCAGCTGGGGCGGCCGTACCCCGGGTCTGGATGGGGATGGGCAGGTGGAGTGTGCCTTCGGGGGCAGGAAGCAAGGCCCTAGCGGCCTGAAATAGTTAGCACACCTTTGGATACTTGCGGCGTCCGCCCTCCCCCGTGGTGGCATTCTCGGGTGCAGTCTGGTGGCTTCCACTGCCTCCATTTTAAGATGAGGGCAATACCGGGTGGGGGCAACGGGGACAGGGATGAGCAGAGAGAGGAGCCAGACACCTCTGTGCTGGGTGGCAGCTCCCGTGCAGTGGACTCATCCTTTGTAAGCTCTGTGCAGAGAGAATTTAAAATCACCTTCTCTGCTGCTGCCACTTGGCCTGGCTCTTCCAACCTTGCTTTAGTAATTTTGTTCTTCCTCTGTTCTTGATCTCCTGGTTTTTCTGCCCAGGGCTCCTCTGTCTTTCTGTGGGTCTCACAGTTTCTTTTTTCTTTGTATCTTCATGTCTCAGTCGGGGCTGTTATTTTGTTTCTTTCTCTCTAGCCTTTCCCAAGAGCTCCCGCAAGCTCATTGTTTGCCTTGTGCGTTCACTTTTGCTGAGCACGGGGACCTCAGCACACACTTTGCTCTGAGCCTTTCCGTTGCCATCGGGGTGAAGGGGTAGGACTAAGTAATCATGAAAACGCTGACTCTGAGTGACATTCAGTGACACTGAGAAATGGGCCATCTCTTGTTCCCTGTCGTTGCTGAGGTCTTTTTGGACTTTCTGGAATGAACCTTTTAAGGAATTTAAAAGCCTAATTAACACTCATGAAGACGAACAGACATACATTCAGATTATGCTCGTAAGACTCTCGTTTTCTGTCTCAAAACATATCGTGTAACGACGAGAGTGTTTTGAAAAGAACACATAGAAATTCTGTCACCACAAACTTCATTGTTGCATAACTTGCAACATAGAAAAGGAGATCTCTGGAACAGACAGATTACAGACGTCACAGATGAGAGCACTGTTAAGAACCTGTATTGATCATGTCCTAAATTGTTTACCTACATGTTTTCCAAACGGAGAACACTAGAATTTAGTTTGAGATATTTAACACCCACAGTATCCAGAAAGATAGTATGATGCCCTGGACTGGATTGATTTAGCAAGGGTGGGTCCTCCCACCCTGTGGAATGGCATCCGCAGAAAACTAGGCCAGAGGCAGCAAACTAGTGCTTCAGAGCACACACCGCAGTTCATTCTTGACTGGGGGGAGAATGCGCCTCCAGATTGCAGTTCATTTCAGCATTTTTCCAAAGGCTCTCTGATACAATAGGAGTTCATTTATTAGGATGCCCGGTTCCTTGCGTTTTATGTGTGGATTACATGGGTCTGACACTTACCAAAAAGACCTTTCTCTCAGTGGAGTGAGTACTCGCGCATGGCCTAGTTCTACGATTTTTTTTTTTCTCTTTCTCCAGTATTCCCCTGAGCGCTCTCTTCTCATCCTGTATGTGAGGCTGTATATTTTGTTAACTTCCTTCACTGGGTCTTATAGCTAATAACTTTGTTAAAGTAGTTAGCATAAGCCCAGGATCTTGGAGGGGAAGGGAGGCCTGATGATGGAGCTTGCTTTTTTTTTTTTTTTTTTTTTGGTGACTCTATGCCATGTACCAGGTTCCATGTCAGGAGTTTCACATATGTCGTCTCATTTCTGAAATCCTGAAGGTAGGCGGCATTAGTCACACTTTACAGATGATGAGGCCCAGGAAAAGTGAGAAGCGTCGCTCAGTTTACCACGCCGGGAAGAGGCAGAGTAGAAATTTCCGCGCGGTCCATCTGTCTCCACGTGCTGTACACCATCTCCCCTCTCTGGGCGATGAGGCTGCAAAGCAGCCCAGTTCTGCTCCGTTTCGGGGTTGGGCCAGAGGCCTTCTCCTGTCCCTGAGTGTCCCCCAAGTGAAAGGAAGGAATTTTGCCCTGTCAAAGCCGGGTGGGTTTTGTCTCTGCCTCTGTGCCCAGTCTTTATTATGCTCACGGGTTTAGACTGTACATCCCGCCAGCTCTTGGAATCCCTGGGATAGACGTTTACGGATGAAATCATTCAAATCTTACCTTTGGAAATATAGGTCAGTCCCCATTACTGTGGACTCCAAGTCTCACATCAAACGTTGCTTGAAGCGCGTGGGCCGTCAGCCAAAGCTGGGAAGGGTTTTTGTTATACAGACATCTCTGTTGTAATGGTATTTGTCGTGATGGGATTTGGGCTGTATAATGACGTTCCTCTCAAGGGATTATAGTCCTTAGGCTCTTTCTTGTAGAGAGCGACAGCCACCACTGTTCTTTCTACCTGACACCTACGTATGTCATACGTTGTCTGCCTCCTCACGTGAAATGGGACCCCACGTTTACGTTGGTCCCGGCTCTGCTGGCGGAATACGATTACAGTGGTTTCCCCCAGAGTGATACCAGAGCCTCAGAAATGAGCGTTTGGGAGGTGGGGGCGTTCTCTCAACGCGGTGTCAGTGATCCGAGTAAGGCTCTGGAGTGGCCTTGATTCACTGCCTTACTGATGTCGACAGTTCCGAGGCGGCTCGCCTAATCCAGGCGAATCGTGGTCTGATGTTCTGTGTCATCTGGAGGTGTAAAACTTTTGTTCCACTTTTGAAAGCGTCCCGTAAGAATGAGAGCCGAAGCCGCCTTTTTCTTCTCCCTGTAAATGTGGATATTGACCGCGCAGGCTCGGCAACTCTGGGACGCCTGGCGGGGTCGCCTGCCTCCCCTCCGAGGGCGTGTGGAGAGGACGTTTTATTCCGTGGTGGTTGGTCAGGTCTGTGGACGTTGAGAAACGCCACACCGTAGTGAAGAGAATGGCTTTTGACGTCTAAGTTTAATTTCTGGCTCTACCGCTGCTGGGCCTTGGCCTTGGCCTTGGCCTTGGGCACATGCCTCAGTGACATCTGAACGGGGCGACCGCCCTCCTGGGGTGGCGGAGGAGAGGAAGTCACATGCTTTGCACAGAGCTGGGACAGGGCAGCAGCTCGTGCTGGTGGTGGCTATTATTACAATTATTATCATCATTGCCGTCCCCACGAACTTGAAATCTAATAGGGACAATGAGGGTAGTATACAGGTCTCTGTAATGTAAAAGAACATGAGATAAGTCTGAGAGAAAGAGATGAGCATATCTGATGATGAGTTTGGGGGTGGGGGTAGTGTGTGAGTAACTTGTAGCTAGCGAGATAGGAAAAGGTGGCATCTTTATCAGCTCTTGAAAATAATTGGGATTTCAGCAAGTAAAGACAGAGCTGACGTCACACATGGAAGGAGTGGCCTGGTTCAGGTGCGGAGGTGAGCAGATGCAGGGAGACTTCTGGGAACCGCGAGTTCTCCCAGAGTGCACAGGGAGGATGAGATCCATGAAATAACATGGGAGCGAGGAGGTCGCCATGTCTCAGAATACAGGCTCCGCCCAGTTCTGAGAGAGCCTTCATTCTCAGGGTGGAATATTTGATTTTATTTGTCAGACAGCTGAGGGTCTGCGAGGGGGATTTTAGCCAGGGGAGAAGGGGCCGGGGGGCTGGCGCAGGGTGCTTCTAAAAAGCCTAGAGCCTAAGCAGGGGCAGTCTGTGCAGAGGAAGGAGAGGGAGGACTTGAGGGACGCAGGCGTGACAGTGCCGCAAGGACGGAGACTCGATAACTAAGTGGGGACAGTGGGGACTGGGAGGTTTGGGCATCACGGGGAGAAATGGGAAGGCAACGGTGGGAACAAGGCGGGGGCAGCATATTTAACATCCAGTTCGGTTTTGACTCGGTTGAATCTGAGGTGCCGCAGGAGAGCCAAGGGGGACACGGGCCTAGAAGAGCCACCGGACTTGGTCAGAGGGACCGCAGAGCACTTCAGAGGCGCGGTGGCGGCCGGCGCGGGGGGAGGGCTGTGAGGTTTCCGTGCGGGGCCGGGACCCGAGCCCACCCTGTGTAGGGGTCTGGCCGGGAAGGAAGGAGCTCGGCTCTAGCGTGGTTTTGAAACGGAAGGTGAGAAGGTGGAGCAGAAGGTGACGGTGAAGGCGGAAGGGAGATAGGAATCAGCGTCCTTGCAGAGACGGAGCGGCAGGGCAGAGAGACGGGAGGAGGTGACAGCAGAGCTCACGTCGGTCTGATGGGGGCACCGGTAATCCAGGACAGGTGGCCCTGGCCGTCTCAGTAGAGCGTGCGTTTCTGAGGTGGGCGGCGGAATCGAAACCTTAGAAATGAAAAGGGCTTTTTAAATTTTAGCTCCGGGAATTCTGACAAGGGGAAGGCAGGCCGGCGGGGCTGCTGAAGAGCAGGCCATGTCGGCCACCGTGGGCCCTGCGCTTTGCTTCCGTGCCCGTCCGTCCGTGGGCGAGCAGGGAAATGGAATCTCAGGGATCCTGGAGCTGGAGCTGCCTGAGACAGACATGGCACAAGGTCAGGAAGGGCGCTGAGTGCACTGGAACGTTCTCAGAGGTCCAAGGTGGGGAAGCCGGTGAAGGCGAAAGGTGTAACCCCCTGGTCTGGAGAAGGAGGAAGGATCGAGGGGTTGGAGGTGGAGTTCGGGTCACTGGAGGTGCTGACAGCCCCAGGGTCAGCGAGGCCGAGCTTGGAACCGCCAAGTGGTCGGTCAGTTCCCTGCCTCGGATCACTGCTCTCTCGGTATTTCAGTTTTAATCAGAATTACAAGCCAAGACCCCCTAGCACCCCGAAAAACCTTACTCTGATGAGTCCCAGCTACACTTTTTCAAGCTCAGCCAGTCGGGCGCTCGCTGTGAATCTGATTTCACAGGCGGGACACTGAGGAGCCTGAGCTACGTGATTAGAACAGAATCATTTGGTGTTCGCGACTGGGCGAGGAAGTGAACCCTTGGTCCTTACCCTGTTGCCTCACTGATCCCGCTTTGCCCTCTCTCTCTCTGGCGACACCTCGGCCGGAGAAGAACTAGAAGTGGGAAGTGGCTTGCGTCGACTCTCACTGCGTGCCACAGGCTTGAAGAACAACACTTCCTTTTTTCGTGAAATGTGCTCAGAGGTCATGGCGTAACCGCGGTGCAGCTGCAGCCCTCCCTGTGCCCAGAGCCCAGAGCTTTCTGGGTGGAACAAAGATTCAGTTCAGGGCTCCTCTGGGAAGGGTTATTAGCTTTAAATTTCAAAAAAAAAAAAAAAACAACAGCTTTTTTGGTGGTTCTCATGCTGTTGCCATTTCATGTTCTTGTCGGTCGGGCCGCACGGCGGGGGACGCTGGGGACTGGCCTGGACAGCTGCTCGCCTCGGGTAATTCGATCCTCACCCCACCTCCGCGGAGCTGAGAGCATGACAGAATATGAGTTGCTTCTTTCCATCTTAAAAACCTTTACTTCAGCCTTCAAGAATCCATTACTAAAATCCGAGTGTGTCCTAACCTCCCCCCAGCTCAGGACAAGGGAAAAGTTCGTGGAGCACGAGACGAGGTGGCTGGGGACGCACAGGGGGAGGCCACGAGCAGAAGGGAGAGAGGCACCGAGGCCTGATCTGACCCGTCTCAGAACCGGGCGGGACAGCCCTGCGTCCAGAAGAATCTTCTGTACGGTGGCAGAGAGTGAGAGCAGGCCCCCCGGAGGTCAGGGGACTGACAAATTTAGTGTCACACGCTGGTTTAGAGGACACGCCTCTGTTTTTCGTGCCTTGCGACAGCAATCACACCTCTCTCAGAGGCGTTTCACACATTCAGTGAGAGAACGTTGCTAGCCTAGAGTTGATAATCTCGTAAACTTTATGCGTCCTTAAAATGGGAACGGTTTGCAAAGAGCAACTTTGACCTTTTTTTTACTCATGGAATCTTTTTGGAGGACTGGGGTGGGGGCAGAGAGGTTCATTTTCGAGGTGCATGCCTTTTTCTTCCTTCCTAAAAAAGAAGACTCTTGCCCGAAACATCCCTTAAGTAATAGCAATGGACGTGGAGCCAGTTTTTTCCGGCGATGTCATCTCACCATCAGTAATGGAGAAAGAACTTAACAGCGTAGGAAACGGGCCAATTTTACATGCGATGCACACGAATAGGGGATAGGAGTTCTGCCCTAATTTTCTTGAAAGCTCCGGTTGCTGCCCTAGATTTTCTGGGGCAGCCCCAGTTTTGACAGCGCTGCCTCAGTGGCCCGCGGGAAGGATGCCTCCTGCGCCCTGAACCGACTGCGTGTTCACGGCAGTCGCTGTGCAGCTCACGGTGCCATCCTTTCTTTGCCGACCAAGGTGTGCGTGAAACGCAGTCACGTTTTTCACATCCGTGTCGGCGGGGATGCTCTTCACATGCTCGGGAGAGATGGAGTCAGTCGTTACATCTCATGGATGTGTTAAAAGATTTAACACAATTCTTTTTGCTTTTTTTTTTCCAAAATGGAGGTTTTAATTATTTCGACTTACACATATTGCACCCGTAGAACTGATCGAGGTAAATGACAGAAACGCTGAATAGTCCTCTTTTAGATTGAAGGGGAAAGGCGCTGGGAGGCCGGATTTTCTCCCTACATCGTGTGAGGCACAGAGCTGAATTTCCGTGGCTCGTATCAAAGGGTGGCTTCTCCCCTGGCAGACAATACCTCTTCCGGGCGTATTCTGATTCTAACAACTCGAGAGAGAAAAGGAGGAAGAAAGGGAAGGAGGAAGATACAGAGGACAGCCCGAGACAGCCAGAATCAAAGGACGCAAGAAACGACTTTGGGCCGCTTCCCGCCGTTTTGTCGTCTTCCGTCTGGGAGACATCAGCCGAGGGCCCCCGTTGCCTTGTCCCCGCTAGGCCCGCATTTCTGGAATTAAAGTATCAAAAGAACAAAAGAAAACAGGCTCTGGACAGAAGGAGGGCAGGCTTCTTGGTAGACGTGTAACGTGGAAAATAAACCCAGGGCTTCATGGCTTAAGCCTGTTGGAGTTCCCCCCAACACCTATTAATAGGCGGACTGAAAGAGCCAAGTCTGGGGGATCACGCAGGGTGCCTTCTCCGCTGGCGCCTCGACAGTCGGCCCGCCCGGGGGTCTCGGCCGCCTTCTGCTTTGCATCCAGCGCGCTTGCCCCACAGGGGCTGGAGATGCTCCTCCACCCGTTACACAACGGGCCCGCTCCGGGGTACCATCCTGTGGGTCGTTAGGCAACCAGTCTTTGGAAACAAGCAGTCCAGTGTTCTCGCCGGAAAGAGACGTGCTTTTTTTTTCAGTGGATAAGGCTGTCGGTGACTCTGCAACACGTAGGCATTGCCCGGGAACTGGCCGAGCGTGACCTGCTGTCCTTTACTTCTCCTCCGGAGGCCCCAGACGGGCGGGCAGGCAGGCAAGGTGCAAGGCCTACTTCGTCCCTTCTTCAGGAGTTGCCTCTCGTTAAAATGTAAACTAAACCCTAGCTGAGTTACATTTGAGAAGTGTTCAGAATATTAGCATTAAAAATAGAAGTAGAATCATTACGTACCTTTTGAAGAAGAAATTGTACTCATTCCAACCACCGTAAAGGGTACGATGCTGCTGGGACACTCAGTGCCGTTTTCCTTATCGCGTGTTCGTGGATTCCGAGAAGACTGGATTTTTATTTATCCTTGGACGTATGGCCCCAGGTGCTTGCAAGATTTAGCCTTGAATTCCCGGGTTCTTTGTTCCTTCCTTGTCCAAATTCCGCTGGTCCTCAGACCCTCCATTCTCATGGTCTGTTCTTTGGTATTGGCCTAAACCTCTTACTAGATCAACGCTGTCCCCGGTCAGACACGTGTGTGTCACACTGTACCCACCACGAAGAAACGCAGACCGAGCGTCGTGATCTTCAGAACCACTGGAAGTGAAAACGGGGTGCAAAAAGAATTGGTCGAACGGGAAAAAGTAGAGACTCAGCTAGAACAATATGAATTAGAAGCAGATCGATAACGGGGTCGCAGTCTCTGGTCGTAGAAATGGCGGGCGATAGTCGGTGGGCTTTCAGGAGAGTTGGTGAAGAGAATTGAAAATGTTCTGCCCCGTCCCGTGAAATTCAGTGGAAAACCAGTGCGACGTCAGGTGTCACGTTAGAGAAACTGGCAGTGAACTCGACCCTCAAGTGTATTCAAGAGCCAGGTGCTTCAAGTGTAGAAGGATGTTTTCAAGTCTGCGTCGGGGCGCGCGTGGGCCGGAGAAAGGATCCCACAGAGAAGGCGTATGTGGAACGGTGGATTGCGATGCGCTGGGATTGCACACGGCCTCTTTTCTGCCGAGTCACAGAGACAGACACGTAGGAAGCAGACGAAAAAGGCGGGTTTGGCCGGAAGGGGGAAGGGGAGCCGGTTAGCTGAATGTGGGCCGGTTATGATGGTAGAAAAACTAATGGGTCTAGGAGAGTGGGGATGCCAATTGAGAAACGCTGCAGGAATGGGTATGAGGATCAATACTTTCCACTCTCTATGTAAATGACCGAGAAAGGTGATGTCCCCGATCCAGTAGGCACGTTCTGGCATCAATTCCAATGGGAGAAAGCAAATTGGAGCAAGACACCCTTGACAGTGATCGGTTTGAAAAATAAAGGAATGTAACTTCTCAGTGTCCATTAGCGGACCAGAAACTGGAACTCACGAAAGGAATCTAAAAGATGGAAAGAGATCATCCCCTCGTCACACTCCTCAAATGACCCAGAATCGGATCGTTCTAAAGTACGTTGAGCTATCTCAGGCGTATGCAGGACAAGTTCACAGCCTGACCTGTGTTTGGATCAAGACCTGTCTCTCCAGAGTCATCGTCACTGTTGTCTCTGGTCGTAGTGTCCAGCCAGCGAAGTCTGTGAAATACTGCTCCTCTGTTGCCTTCTTTTTAGTTTAAGATGGGAAAAAAAAAAAAAAAAACGCTTCCCAAACTTCTAGAGTTTAGTGGAAACCACATCCTAGACACGTAGAGAGACACGGTGACGAGGAGGGGGAGGTGCGTAAGAAGCGAGGCGTCTGGCAAGCTAACGGTCAAAATGGCCCCCGAACGGTCAGCGTTACAGGCGAAGGGAGCAGACGCCACGTGTCCGAGAACAGGCGATCCATTCCGCCCCTTACCACAGAGCGCCCTGCGTGCCGATGTGGGCCACCGCGCCCAGGGTTACACAACATTGTTGGAGACCCACCAAGGAGACAGGGGCGTTCTGAGGGAGAGCAGCGGGGCTCCTCGAAAGGTCCAGGAAGGCGAGCCTGGATGGGAAGGTCCCGGAGGTCAATTTGAAAGGCTCAAGAGCCTTGAGTGGCGAGAATGAAAAAGGAGGAAAGGCTGTGGCAAAACATGAAAAGCGGGTTTGTGCTCTCAAAAAAAAAAAAAAAGTTAGAAGAAAAAGAAACGATTGAAGTTTTGAAGATGCTGAAGTGCGGCGAGGCTATAGATAGGTAAGCGCTTTCGGTAAGGGCCGAACCCCAGGATGCCGCTGCTCACGCTCACGCTGCCGGTGTGGCAGCCGAGGTATGGGGTTTGAGCTCAGCTTTTGCACGGAGCAGGTGGCAAACTTAGAGAACTTGATGGGAGTCAAGGCGATGGTGGTGGGCGGCTACCCCTCAGTCCCCCAGAGTGGACCTCTGGCCAGCACTCCGCTGAGACTTCACGCCCGGCTCTCCTGGGACAGGGATTCGGGGAGCGTAGGGCGGCCTCGAAAGCCCTGAACTGAATGTAGAACAGAAAAGGTGACAGACGCGCCCCGGGAAGCTAGCGGAGTGTTTGCCGAAGTCCCAGTCCTGTGGCCGTAAATATTTATTGGCGCCTACTGTGTGCGGGACACGGTGCTTCGTGCTGAGACCATGAAGATGGTCAGGCCGTGTTCTGTGCCCCGAAAGGAGAGAGAGAATTTTATGGTCCTCCTGAAACGCAGAGCCGGCTTCGGGCTGGCGTTGTCCGTTTCGTGCATGCGTGCGTACCGTTCCTGTTTTGGAAAATGCACTCAGAGGACCCTGTGACCTTTCTCCTGTCAGCGCCATGCCTCATGTACCCGCTCTCCCCTCTCTCTTCAGTTCTAGTTCTCCTCCTCCTCCTCCCTGTAGGAGTTTAGGACAAGAAGAGGGTAAAGTTTCACTAAATGAAGCTCTCCTAGGGTTCTCCACGAAACCTAAGGACATGCAGTCTGCGGGGTCCCCGATAGCATCTGTGACATCGACAGCGGTCACCTGGTCCCCGCTACCCTCTTCCTGCATAACAGCGTTCCATGCAGGGTCCCGAGAAGCAAGGCCGGCGGCCCCGGCCTAAGGGAGTTACATCCAGTTGACACTAAAGAGTGACAGGTGGCCTTAATCCTCACAGGAGGTGTGTGCGTGCGTACATGCGTGTACGTGTGCACAACACACACACGCGTGTGTCTTAAACTTCTGTGGCAGCCCAGAGTTAGTTTATTTCTTTGAACACCCTTTCTCCACGTGGCTGTGTCATTGCCTACATGGTTTGTGGATGATGCGATGTAAATTGCCACATGCAGCACCCGGGGTATTGGTGGGAATGGGATAAAGGAGAGTCAGTCACACAAAGTAAACACAGGAAAAGAGGAAACATTCGCCACAGCAGTAACAGTGTCTTGATTTTGTAAATTACATGTATTAGGGAGGGTTCTTTTTAAATGTTTGCGCGTGGAAACAATGTTTCTTTCACAACCTGTTAACTAGAAACTGTTGCACACCATTTGAATCCGCCTTCTCTAGGCAAGGGGAGGACCTGGAGGGAAGAGGCAGGAGGACAGTCAGTAAAGAACCGTGATCTCTGGGGACACAGCATCAAACCTGGCGAAACGAATCTTCAGCACTCCGAGGTGTGGAGGGCCTCCGAGAGGTTCCGAGCCTCGGTGATGACTCAGCAGTCGTGGGCCTGGCCCGCCTGGCCCTGAGGACCGCGGGGTCCCTCAGGGTCGTCATCTGGCTGGTCATCTCGCTTCGGCCCGGATTTCCCACAGAAATCCTGTACCAGCCGTAGGCTTCGCTGGGTTGTCGGCCTGCGTGTGCTGTTGCTTTGCCTGTTTGGGTTTCTGCCGTGGCTCGCTTTTTCGTCTTTGGCACACAGACCTTTCTCTGTGATTTGTTGTTCCAAGTTGACAAGTTGACTAAACTACCATCGACAGGATGTTACTTTCGAGCTATTTTTTTTAACGTTTATCGCAGTTCCTTCATTCCCTGTTACGCAGCCTCTCGTGTTGCCAGCTACGCTCGGTTCTGAAGGTGGTCGATTCTTGTGACCACGAATGGTGTGACATTCGTGGACTTTCCTGGCGGGAAACTCTGGGCGTGCTTCACTAACCATCCTCACGAACATCATTTCCACACAGAGGCTAGTTCTTAATCCACCCTACGCCCTCCCCAGAACCACCACTGGTCTCAGAAGCCTATCCAGGGTAGCTCATTTTGGACACGGTATCGTTAAGATAATCATTAAAAGAGTCACAAATTTGTAAAGGAAGTGAGCCCACTAACATGAGCTTCTGTGTACATTAACATCCCTCTCTCTATTAAAAAAACAAACAAACTATATTACTAAGGCATCCCTCATATGGGACTCACAATCTGTTTAGTAAGTAAATACCTTAGTAATTGATGCCAACTCTGAATAAGTTTTCTTAACATATAGTTAATGGAACCTACTAAAGAAGTAGCGTTTTTATTTTTCACTTTCTATGTTGCTGCTTTTAAAGGTTCCCTAAGTCAGGTTAGTTGGTGTGTGTTCAGTCAGCTACTCGTTCACGTTGGTGTGTATGAATTTTATTAAAAAAAAGAATGCTAGGTTCTTAACGAGGACGTGAGCTAACAAGTTTGCATGAGTTAGGAACAATCCGTGCGAAGGCGTTGCCTGATGGACACCCCCCACTCCGGTGCAGGAGGCACGTCCACCCCCCGACCTCCCGCCAGCGAGGGAGGAAGCAGACCCCCAGTTTCCCCGTCCAGACTGAGTCCGGTAACCTCAGCGACAAAGCAGCAAACAGTGCGTCCGTTGTATTAATCCCCCGGAGACGCGCTCGTCGTCCCGGCAGATAAGACGTTCCGCAGTGAAGGATCATTGTTCTTCCCCCGCCTCTTCGGGGTTCAACAGTAACTCGTTCATTTGGGGTGAGAATGCTGACTAGCCCGACAAAGGTCACGGGGGGCCCGTCTCTGCCTCCTCTGCCCCGAGCGCGCTCCCCCGCGCTGTAACGGAGGCGGGTGAGCGAGTACAGGGGGCAGCTGCGGTGTCCGTCCGTCCCGGAGGGGGGTCGTATGTCCTAGGGGTGACAGAAGACACCCACCGTGGAGGTCGCTGAGCCTAAACCGAGTTGGGGGAGAAAACGTGGCTTCACGGAAGGACGGATGAGACAGCATCTGGGGACGGCTCAGAGGCGCCTCGTCAGGGGTCGGGTGGATCAGTGACCTGCGTTCTCCCCCAAGCGCTGCTGCCACACTGCCCGCTGCGACCCCACGTTCTCCCCCGAGCGCTGCTGCCACACTGCCCGCCGCGACCCCACGTTCTCCCCCGAGCGCTGCTGCCACACTGCCCGCCGCGACCCCCAGCACGGCCAGGCGAGCCACGCGGCACGGCAGGACAGGGCAGGGCAGGGCGGCGTGCGCGCCCGGTCCCGGCTCCTCGCTGCCAGGCAGGCTGCTGAGCGCGGAGCTCTCTTTGTGAAGGGGACATCTGTCTAATGGGAACTGGGCTGTGGCCACCAGTGCAGTGCACACAGGCCACCATGCAGCTGCCAGATGGCGGCGGGTCCCAGCCACTGTGCGAGGCCAGCACGGCTTGCATCTCACGCTGGAAAGCTAGCTGTCGGGGCCCTCGACCAGGCCCCGGTCCCCGCGAAGGCAGGGCCCCCCGGAGCCCAGGCTCCGCTCTGATCCCTTGGAAGGAAGGAAAAAGACTTAAGAAAAGGTACTGACTACATTAAAGACTTTTTATTTTTTTAAGCGGGTCTTCTGGGTTTTCCTCGCCACCTAATGGTCCTCTAATCTGAGCTCAGGAGCGCAGTGCTGAAGTGGGACCCTGTCAGCTTCTGCGCCGCAGATTAAACACTCCGAAGCGCACGGCGTCGTGACAGCTTAGAGAGGCGAGAGGGGGAGGAGCCCGCGTCGCTCGGCAGGGTCCGCGCGTTGGACGCGGCCTGATGGGTTGTCGGAGGGCCCGCCACCCGTCTGCAGGATGCCAGGCCGATGCACGCCCGGGGACGGAGCGGGGTGGGCGCCCTCCTCCCTGTGGCTCTCCCTGGCCCCCCGACTAGCTGAGGCGCTGCGTGAGCATATATGCAAAACTGCTGGTCGGATCGCCCTGGCAACACGGAATGCTGTGTGGACACGCGTCCCATCACATGTCCGCATCGAGAACGCTGTATTTTTAGAACACTTGAAAGCGAGGAGGAAACCGTTAAGCCATATCACATCCTCCCTTGCTCTCCGGCCACTTCCCCCCGCCCCCCGCACCCCCGCCCCCAGGAAAGTCACCCCCACCCCACCCTTGTGTAGAAGGAGAACCTGAGACAAAGATTAAGTGATATTTATGAGCAAGGCTGGTAATGCCAGGGAGAAAAGTGCTGATCCAGTCTTTAAAAATCTCACACATCCTTCGAGGGAATTTTTATAAATATGCTTCTGCTGCTTTTACCTGCACCACGCGGGCTCCGGGTGACCTTAGACCTCAGCCGAAATATCGGACGTGGAGTTCAAAAGGCAGCCGAGGCTCTCCTTGACTCTCCTGGCATCCACTCAGAAGTAGGCACAAAGTAACCGTCCTCTGAAAAAGTCAAAAGCTCCAGGCACACTTGGAAAATCTTTCAGAATCCGTACCACTTGTTTCCATGAGTGTCTGTCACGTGCGGAGGTCAAGTCACTTGTGAGAAGACTTTCGTCATCCGTGTGTCTGACGTTTCTGTGCCTCGCTCAGCGCCTGGCACAGAACAGACGTTCAGAAGCCACTGCGGGTTGAGGGACTGAGGGAACTGCTGCTGACCCGTGTTTACAGAGTTACTGCCGGGAGGCGGAGAGCAGCCTGCATTCATTTTTAGGGCGTGCGCTGAGACCCTTACCCACCAGGCGGTGTGCCGTGTGCAGGACATACAAAAAGTCTTAGCCCCTGTTCGCAGGGTGTGCAGTTTATTGGGGATGGGGCAGGGCGGGGCAGAGTCTGTAATAGTCTTTTTTTTCCCTGCACACTCTCTGACCCCATAAAGGTTAGAAACAGCGTGCACAGCAGGGGGAGGGACCATGCACGTTGTTAGCCTTGGGTAGCTCCCGCCAGGCACAGCACGTCCTCAGGGAACGGGCGGGTGGGCTCTGCCGCTCCAAGCGAAGGAGCGTCTGACGAAACCCGTAGTGACCGTGGGCTAACCTCGAAACGGGAGTTCCGTCCTGGAGGGGCTCATCGGTGTGATTCGGGGACCTTCTGTCCGTGCTGGAGATCAGGCCAGCCACCGGGAAAGCCTGCCAGGTGCCGGGGAAGGACGGCTGTCCCCACCCTCCGCCCTCAGCATGGACCAGGAATGAGGAACATTCACTCTGCGCCACCCCCAGCCCGCAAGCCACGCCCCGAACGCACAGGGCTGAGGCGTTTATCAGGGGAGGCTGTTTACTAGCCCGTTTTTAGAATTTGGGGCCAAAAGTGTGGGGCGGGGGAGGAGTGAAAGCATTGTAGAAATCGGAACCCTCTGGACGACCGTGGGCCGTGGCGTCCAGGCGGGGGCTTTTCCTGCTGTGGGTGGTGGTCGTGCTGCGTCCACCCCTGCGTGCGCTTTGCCGACCACGACGGGCCTGGACGGGCCTGGACGGGCCTGGACGGGCAGTGCCAGAAGGCGTGGGCCCCGGGGACAACGCCTGGTTTCAGACCCGCCGCTCCCGGTGACCCCCAGTGTGTGCCTGACACCCCCGTGCCTCAGTGTCCTCCTCTGAGACACGAGTGGGGTCGCCGTGCGGGCCGAGCGGGAGCGTTCGCGCAGAGCCCCCAGAACCACGCCCGGAGCGCAGCAGGCGTCCGCTCCTCCCCGTCTGCTCCAGGCGAGGGAACCGGAGGACAGGGAGGTCGGGGAGGCCTCCGCGGTCTAGCCGTGACCCCCGGCAACGCCTCTGCACACAGCCCGTATCCTCACAAAGGGGCCTTCCGCCAAAGCAGGGCAGGCTCTCGGTGGCACGATCAGCGGCACCCACCGCGGCCGCCGACACTCACACGGGGCCCTTGCCGTGTGCCAGGGCCCACGCGAAGGGGCGGATACGTCAGATCTTAGTATAGCCCGCAGTTTCCCGAAACCTCCAGCCCCCTCTCTGTGTCATGCCATCCTCGGGTACGCTCCAGTCTTGAGCTTGAAGCTTCTTGCAGGCGGGGGCTGTGGCCATCCGTGGGTGCACCTTACAGAACCCCGCGGACATTAATGCAGCGCCTTAAAACTGTCACAGACGTGGGTCGAGTGAGTAAACCCAGAACGCTCAAGAGAAAGGATAGATCTTTTCCGCCAGCTTAGCCCCCCTTTTCTTATTTTTGAGTTCATGGCACGTTGAGAGCGGGCCCCGCTGCCCGCCCGGTTTTGAATCAGCCACTGGGCGCTCTATGGAGCATGAAGAAATATTGTTTCAACTGCAGCAGCGGAAGTAAGAGGCTCGTTTCAGGGTGTCACTGTCGTGTGAACGGCTGACATTTAAAATGAGGAAGCAGAAAAACAGCTCCTTCTGTAGTCAGAGGCCTCTCAGCAGCGGGCTCACCTGCAGCCCCGCCACCCGGACAGACGTCCCCTCCGGCTCTGGGCTGAGAAGCCACGCTGCCGCCACGTGGCAGGGAGCGGACGGCGGGCAGAGAGCCCACAGCAGGAGCTCCGCTTAGCTGAGTGCGTTTCTGGAGCCCTGCGAGAGGAGGGCCCGATTATCTATCTATCTCTCTATCTCTCTCTCTCTCTATCTCTCGCTCGCTCGCTCTCTCTCTCTCTCTCTCTCTCCCCCTCCCTCCCTCCCCCCTCCCCCTCAATCTTTCTTTCTTCCTTCCTTCCTTTCTTCCTTTCCTTCCTTTCCTTTTCCTTTCCTTTTCCTTTCCTTTTCCTTTCTTTCTTTCTTTCTTTCTTTCTTTCTTTCTTTCTTTCTTTCTTTCTTTCTTTCTTTCTTTCTTTCTTTCTTTCTTTCTTTCCTTTCTTTCTTTCTTTCTTTCTTTCTTTCTTTCTTTCTTTCTTTCTTTCTTTCTCTCTCTCTCTCTCTCCCTCCCTCTCCCCCTCTCTCTCTCTCTCTCTCCCTCTCTCTCCCTCCCCTCCCTCCCTCCCTCTCTCCCTCTCTCTCTCTCTCTCCCTGCCCCACCCCACTCCCCTCATGATCCAAAACCGCCCTCAAGGTCACACGGAGGTGGAGGGAACTTTTCTGGACTCGGGGTTTCTCCCTTCGGGGACTCAGCTTCCAGCACAGGAAGACATGTCCGCCCAGGGGAACGAGGGAGGGACAGGAAGTGGAAAGTGTGGCGATGATGATGCCACAGGCTGTGGCCTCCGCCTCTCATTCCTACGCTTGGGTTTTAAACGCCCCCTGCAATGAAGTGATCTGCCCGTGCCCAGCACCCTTCATTCAACCTTGAGCTCGGCGACTCGGGCCTTGGTCGTCCCGTGGCCGTTTGTCGGTGGTGCCACCTCCCTTCCCATCAGCCAGTCAGTCTCCAGACCTTGGTGACACCTGACGCCCACCCTTCCTTTCCTTGCCCTCACATCGGAACCCTTTTACCATTCCTGCCGCCGCTCCCATCAGCACCACTGTCTTCGGATGTTGCGGTAGCCTTCCCCACGGTCTCGCCTTCTCAACAGCTTTACTGAGGCGTAGTTAATATGCAATGAACTTCACATGCTAAAAGTGCACAGTCTGTTCAGTTTTAACATAGGTCTACCCCTCTGAACCCCATCACCATGGTCCAACTAACAAACATATCCATCAGCCCTAAAAAAAACTTCCTCGTTTTCCTTCGAAATCCCTTCCTCCTCCTCACCCCTGCTGGCCTGCTTTCTGTCACTGTAAGTTTCCATTTCCTAGAATTTCATAAAACTAAAAGTCAGCCACATGCCCTCTTTTTATTTTATTGCTGGGGGATGGGCAGAGGGTGGTGACTTCTTCACTCAGCCTACTTACTTCAAGATCCAGTGTCAGTGGTTCATTTCCATCAGAAGTTTTCATCTCTGAGTGGCGTTCCATACTGCAATTTATTCCTTCTGGTCATAAGCGTTTGGGGTGGTTTCTAGGTTTTGGCTGTTAACAAATAAAGCTGCTATCAACGTATTCATGTATTTGTATGCTTTTTTTTCTCTCTCTCAGCTAACCGTTTTAGGGATAGAATGCTTGAATCGTGTCAGGTTTTGAAATAACTGCCACACTGTTTTCTAAAGTAACCAGCCGTGTAGCGGTTTCATCTTCTCCACATCCTCACTAACACTCGGTGTCCTCAGTATATTTCCTTTTAACCATTTAGCTGTGTCGTGGTGTGTCTCCCTGTGGTTTTAATTTCCATGTAAGTAAAGAAGAGATACAGGTGCTCGTCTGACACCTGTCTATCTTCTTTGGTGGAATGTCTGTTCAGATCTTCTGCCAGTTTTTTAACTGGGTTGTTTCCTTATCGTTGAGTTTTGAGAATTCTTGGTATACTCTGGGTTCGAGTCCTTTTTATCAGATACGTGTTTGCCAGCATTTGCTGCCAGACTGTGCTGTCTTTTCATCCTCTTAACAGTGTCTTTTAAAAAGCAGAAGTTTTTAATCTTGATTAAATCTTTGATTTTTTGCCCAAGAAAACTAACATAGTCGAACACACACACACACATAGTTTTACTTTTTTCTACTATAGGTACTTTTTTGTTGTCGCCTGATTGCGCTAGCTAAGACTTCCAGGACCAGGTTGAAAAACCCCTAGTAAACTGGGTTTTTCACAGATGCCCTTAATTAAATGGAGGACGTTTCCCTCTATGTTTATTTTGCTGAGAATTAGCATCCGAAATGGCTGTTGGCTTTTGTCAAGTGCTTTTTCTTCATCGACTCAGATGATGATGTGGTTTTCTTTTCGTAACTACGGGTGACTCACGTTGATTGATTGTTCACCGTTAATAGAGCTTGGCATTGCTGACAGACCTCGCTTTATGGTGATGTACTGTCCTTATGTTAGTGGACTCCGTTTGCTGACACTTTGTGCAGAATTGTTGCATCTGTATTCAGAAGGAGCGTAGTTCTACAGCTTCCTTCTCATTTCTTTGGCTGAATTGGGTTGAATGTAATCCTGGCCTCGTAACTGATTTGTGAAGTATTTCCTCCTCTTCAACGTCCTGGAAAAGTTTGTACTGAGTTATGTTCCTCCTTGAATGTCGAGAAGAGATCATCGCATAAGTCATCCTGGGCCCAAGTGTTCTTTGTGAGGTTTTAAGCACAAATTCAATCTCTAGTACGTACATACCTATTCTCTTTAGTACGTACATACTTGTATGTACTAAATATTTGTACACATGCACCTATATTTCCTTGTAGGTCTGTTTAGGTTATTTCTCATCGAGTTTCTCTCCTTTTGAAAATGTTTGTTTCATCTAAATTGTCACATTTATTGGCATAAAGCTGTATATAATATTCTCCTTTTATTCCTTTAATATCTATAGAATATGTAGTGATGTCATCTCTCTCATTCCTGATGTTGATAATTTGTGCTTTTTCTCTTTTTTTACCCTTTCATCTGGCTATAAGTGTCTCAATTTTATTTGCTGAAAAAAAAACTAGCCTGTGGTTTTATTGATTTTCTTTATTGGTTTTGTTTTTATTCCCATTGATTTCTACTTTGATTTTTATTCTTTTGCTTCCTTTGGGTTCCAGTTGCTCTCATTTTTTTAGTTCTTAAGGTGGACGCTGAGGTCATTGATTTGAAATTTTCTAATGTGAGCATTTAATAATATACACTTACCCCTAAGTACGGCTTTGCCTACATCCCACAAATTCTGATATATTATGGTATTATTTTCATTTTTATTTCATTCACTTTGAAATACTTTCTAATTTTTTTTTATTTCTTCATTCACCGTGGTGTTTCTAAGCATGTCATTTAGTTTCTAAACATTTGAGGATCCTTCAGAGATTTTTCTGTTATTGATTTCTAATCTAATTTCATCATAGTCAGAAAATAGAACATACCTTGAACGTACTTGAAGACTTTTCAATTTATTGAGAATTGTTTGATGCCCCATAATTTGATCTGTCTTGGTAAATGTTCCATGTGTGCTTGAAAAAAAAATGTGCCCTGCTTTTCGTGGACTGGGTGTTGTGCAAATGTCAGTTTGGTTGATAGTGTTGTGCAAACCTCACTGATTTTCTATATACTCATTCTATCAATTACTGAAAAAAGCTATTGAAATATCCAAATATTACCATGAATTTTTCTGTTCATTCTTGCAGATCTGTTAGTTTTTGCTTTATGAACTTTAAAGTTTTGTTATTTGATATATAAATGTTTAGAATTTTTGTGCCCTCTTTATTATTTTGAAATGATTTTTATTTCTAGTGTTACCCTTTAAAGTCTAATTTATTAATGTCAACATAGGCATTCATGGTTCATTTGTTTTTTAATGTTACAATAGATTGTCCATTCTTTCACCTTTAACCTATTGTATTTTCATGTTTAAAGTGCATATTTGGTAGATAGGAAGCAGTTGGGTCTTCTTTTTAAATCACTGTCACAAGTTCTACCTTTTATTAAATTTATTGGGGTGACATTAGTTACTAAAATTATATAGGTTTCAAGTGCACAGTTCGTTAATACGTCATATGTAGATGCCAGTTTCTTTCTGGTATCATTTTCTGATGAAGGACTTTCGTTAACACTGCTTACAGAATAGGTCATCTGTTGGTGAATTCTTTCACCTTTTATATCTCTAAAGTCATTTGTCTTGCCTTTGTTTTTAAAACGTATTTTCACTGGGTATAGAATTCTAAGTTGACAGCCTTTTTTTTCCTTTCCGTATTTTATTTATATTTATTTTTCATTTTTTCCAGTTCCTTTGAGATTTGACATATAATGTTGCTTTGATTTTATGTGTACTTGATGATTCGATACATGTATATGTATATATTGCAAAATGATTGCCACAGTAAGCTTAGTTAACATCCATCATCTCACCTAGTTACTGTTTTATTGTTGTTGTTGTTGTTGTTGTGAGCACTTTTAAGATTTACTCTTACCAACTTTCACAAACACATTACAGTATTGTAAACTGCAGACACCACGTTGTACACCGTATCCCCAGGACTGACTTATCTCCTAACTGAAAGTTTATACCTGTGACCACCTGCACCCCTTCCACCTGCCCCCGCCCCCACCCCCATCCCCTGCCTTTGGCAACCACCAACCTATTCTCTGTATCTGTGAGTTTCTTTCCATTGCTTTAAAGATCTACCATCTTCCCACATTTTTTCATTCCCGCTAAAAAATTTGAAATCATCCTTATCGTTGTTTCTCTACGAGTCTTTTCTTTCCTCAGTCTGCTTTTAAGATTTTCTCCTAATCAGTAAGTTTGAACAATTTGGTTATAAGGTTTTTAATTTCTAGAAGTCGATTTTGGTCTTTTTTTTATATCTTCTAAGTCCCTGCCTACCTTTTGGAACATAACCAAATACAGAGATAATAACTATTCCGTTATCTATGTCTGCTAGTTCTGACATCTTTGTTAGTTCCGGGCTGGTTCTTCTTCATCGATTTTTCTCGCTATAGACCATGTTTTCTTCTTGGCATGGCTAGAAGTCTTTGATTACCAAGATAGCAGACATTGCGAATTGCATCTTGTTAGGTGCTGGATCTTTTTGTATTCTTCTAAAATTTTTTGAGCTTTGTTCTGCAGTGCGGTTAAGATACTCGCAAGCAATTTAATCCTCTTGAGTCTCATCTTTTTTTTTTTTTATGTGTTATGCAGGCCTGTGGCAGTACTCTCTACTTCTAAAGTAAAGCTTTCGAAGTTCTCTGCCCAATGTGCCATGGACCATAAGTTTTTTCAGGCTGGGTGGTGGGAACGGCACAGTTCTTAGCCTCCGGTCCCTGAGGACGGTTCCCCCACCCACGCCCCCGGCCTCTGCAGTTTCTTCACGCGCGTGCACTAGTCAGTGCTCTGCTGAGCACTCCTGAGGGACCTGTGCAGATCTCTCGGGTTCTCTCTCTCTCTGTAGCTCTCTCCTCTCCAGTGGTCTCTCTTGTCAGTTCTGACTGCCTTACCTCCCCAGACTCTCAGCTCCAAATCCTCCACGCAGGATATCTGCCAGGCTCCATCTGGCTCCCCTCTGCCTGCGCCATGGTCTGGAAACTCTGAAGAGCAGTGAGTTGTTTTGAGGCCAGAAGGTTATCCCTCTCAACCAGAAGCAGAGGTCTGCTCTTCTGAGTTATACTCATCCCTGATCCTTTTCTCACAGTGCCTTGTTATTTATCCAGAGGTTATCCAGAGGATAAATAACACTGATTATGATAAATAAACGTCTTGTGGTACCAAATTGCCTAGTCAAAAAAGCCCAGATTTGGTGGCCATGTTTTCTGGAGTCTCCATAAATCTTTCTGTTTCTCCTAATTTTGTTTATAATCTCTATTCCTGCATATCTATTCTTTATAAGCTGGAATCTTTGTACTCTGTCTCTTTCTTTCAGCAACAGCCTGCCTTTCTTGATGACTTAACATTTCCTACAAAGTTATCAAATCTCCAGGTCGAAAATCTTTCTCTAAACTCCTGTAAAGACTTGTGTGTGCCTCTTTAATCCAACCTGTCACCTTCTACCATGTATGAACTTATTTATGCGTAAGTCTCAGCTCCTCTGTCTATAACTCTCTTGAGGACAAAATTTGGGTCTCACTCAGATGCTCTCGGAAACATACAGTGTGTACATATTAAAGCAATCCATACATGTCCACTTAAAACACAGTTATCGGGAATCGATACTGAATGGGTATTGACGAAATGCTGGCCCGATGATAAAGACAATCTTAGGCTGAAAGTAACTGGAGAGATTTAGTTGTCTGCAGGATGCTCATTCCTCCTCTTAACTTTTCTGATATATCTCCTCTCCTCTGTGTCTCAGCTTGCAAAGGAGAATTGACGTTGTCCCTTTGAAAGAGTGATTCTAAAGGCGAGCATTTTTATATGGCTGTCATGGTATTCCTACAGCCCAGGTTTGTACGTGGCCCAAGAAATAGCTCTTTAATCACAGCGGGAACTCCCAATGCGGGGGGTCCTCTCAGAAGAATTATTCTTGAAAATTAAAAGCGATTCCACAAAGCACCTGGACCATGGAAGCGGGCTTCCAAAACCTGTCTGAAATGCTGAGCGCATTCACAGGAGGAGAAAGCACAGAACTGTGCTCTGACTCCCTGGGCTTTCCTTCTCTTTCCAAAACTCCATCGAGATGATTCCACCTGTGGGAGGTGCCGGAGCCGCTAGATGCTCAGAGACGAAGGGCGGGATGGCGGGCGCCAAGGACGGGGAGGACGGGACGTGGGGTCGTGGTTCTCTGGGTGCGGAGTGTCAGCCTGGGAAGATGTACCAGGAGGCGGATGGTGGTGACAGTCGCACGACAAGGTAAATGTACTCACCGCCGCTGGACCGTACTTAGAAATTGTTACAGGGGTAAAGTTTAGGTTATATATATTTTGCCACAATGAGAGAAAAAAAAATCATTGACATCCTGGTCAATGTATGTATGGAAAGGTTATAGGTAAATCTCGTTTGAGGTTCCAGTTCCCAGTGACTGGCGTCATGAGGCTGGGTAGGCTGCTGACCCCTCAGAGTCTGTTGTCTCCCCTGTCATGGGGCCTGAGGTTGCCGGCCCAGTGCCTGGCACATAGTGGGCACTCAGACACGCACCTCGTGCTGACCTTTCCAGCCTTCTGGAGTGCCTGGCACATAGTGGGCACTCAGACACGCACCTCGTGCTGACCTTTCCAGCTTTCTGGAGTGCCTGGCACATAGTGGGCACTCAGACACGCACCTCGTGCTGACCTTTCCAGCCTTCTGGAGTGCCTGGCACATAGTGGGCACTCAGACACGCACCTCGTGCTGACCTTTCCAGCTTTCTGGTGCCTGTCTCCATACTCTGAAAGTCCCACCCAGGTTTGGGCTTGGAGAGTGAAAGGGACAAGATTGGTGGCTTGAGAAGGAGCAGCATTTACTGAACTCACCCTGTCTTTATGTTTCTAAGAGGCTGAGACCACAAGGACCCGAGACTAGTTTTAGGAGGTGTCCCTGGGCAGGGAGACTCTGGAGGTGCACCAGCTCCTGTGTCACTGTGGGAGAGTGACCTCTGGACCCTAGGACTCACCGTGGGACCAGCTGCCAACCTGGTGGTCTCAGAAAAGTGGGGACAAGCCTTGAAATCTGAAGCCACTGAGTGTAGGAACTATGAGCTTAGTTAACCCTCTGCCTGTCTGTGAATTTCACTTCATTATGGACTCCCCAGCATCCTCGCTTTCAAAGCTTGGATCTTCTCCAAATCGTTGGACGCCTTTTGTAAATAAAACATAGTTAACGGGTCTTTCATGAGTGCTTGGATTCCCAAGCAAAGTGAGTGTCCGCAGTCTAAATGCGAAGGTGGGTCTCAGATGGGGTGTGTGCTCATTCCACTCCCTCCCTGACGTCACGTGCAGATCTGCGGTCCCTCTGTCGCTTCAGCTTCCTACAGCTCGACAGCCCGGGGCACTCTTCCAGGCAGGTATGGAGTCAGCATCATTTGTAGGTTTCTGCTGTTCGCCCAGAAGAGCCAGTTAGTCGTGAGGGATTGTCCCCTGCCAGCGTCTGGCCGCACGTGGCTTCACGTAAGCACGTCCGTCACTGTGAAGGAGCCAGCTGCTGTCCCTCGTGCATGCAGCTGTGCGGCCCCTCGGGCCGGGACCCTGTCAGAGCCACACGCACTGAGCAGGGTGCTGGAGTCTCGCTGTGTGAGTAGATGGGGCTCTTTCAGCACAATCCCAGAAGGCCCCGCTCCGGGCACGGAGAAAGCACCGCCGCCTGAACTGGCACGCTGTTTGTCGCCACGAGGGCGCAGGTGAGGGGACGACGCCGTCAGCCAGAAGTGCCAGCCATGCTGCTCCCCTCATTCTAGTCACATTCCGGGACGCCCGCTGGCTTTGCGCTGCAGCCATGTCTTACATGCCGAGCCACCTTGAGGCAGAATGTGCCGCCACAGCCCTGCCGGGCCCCGCCAGCGTGCGACCAGCCGCTGGAGGGAAGGCTGTGTCGGCCGCTGATCTGACGAACTCGGTCGCCACAAGCTGGGGTGCCAGGGAGGTCAGCCACTCTGCTCTTCAACCCCGCTGCCTCTCCCCCACTCACGACCGCCCCCTGACTCTGTGACAGCAGTCACGAGCGAGCCACGCTGTTTTGGAAAGGCGTTTAATCCCCTTTGTGACCCAGAGTGAGTTGCCCACCCTCTCTGAGCCCTTTCCTCCAAGTCCAAAGGAGGGAGACTCGAATGAGACGCAGAGCACAAACCGTGTGGGGCTTGGACTCCACCCTCAGGAATTCGGGGTTTTTTTTTTTTTAATTTTATTCAATGTATGGCAGTGACGTTGGTTAATGGAATTATACAGGTTTCGCTGGTACCGTTCTATAACACGACATCTGTCTAACGACTTCCTCCGCCACAGGGCCCAGGCAGCGTCTGAAAACGCAACGTGTCATGTTTGTGGATTCCCAGGTGCCGCCGGTGTTCAGAAGGGTCTGAGCTAGACGGGGCAGGAATGCCTTCAGCAGATAGAAGGCACCGAATACATTTATTTAGGCTGGCATTGCCGCCGTCGTACTTTCCACTCGTTTTCATGTTTAAGGATTTTAACCCTGCTGACGTAATCGTTCGCGCCCTTCATGGCTTCGTTTTTCTGTCTTTCAACGTTGCCTCCCACGCCCGCCCCAGGCCGTCCTTGGAGCTGTCCACTTCCCCGAGCACAAGCAGCCCCCACGGCCCCCTCCGCCCCCTCCGCCGGGCGCACAGCGGCTTCGCCGTGGGATTTCGTAGCAGCCGCTCCCTGGGAGAACGTGGTTCTTCCGGGAACCGCGGAAGCCAGGCCGGCCGCCCAGGCCCTGGACTTGCAGAGCCCGTAATTGCTTTCTGGTTAGAAACCCCTCGGGCACGGTGCCCGCGATAACGGGAGGGATATGGGTAAGATGCATTTCCATCTCAAGGTCTCATAACCAGGAGTCCGCAGGAGATCACACGCTACGTCAGGACAAAGAGGGCGACTCAAAGTCAGAAGTTGCCCGGTGACGAGAGAAGGGCAGCAGCATATTCCAGTGAGCGCAGGAGAACATTCCGCCACCAACGGCCCCGGCTAAGGGAGGACTTCCGCGTGGGGGGAACTTGATCTTCGTCCCCACTAACGCCCCGTGGGTCGTCCACCCTGGGCTGGGCCGCCCTTCACCTTCAGCAGAGCTCCCCCATCTTTCCCTACGGAGGTCTGGGCCGGGGGGTGGATCAAACCTGCCCGATGGTGGGTTTTCAGCCGAAATGAGAACACCTTCCGAGGGCCCGATACAGTTCGTGCCGCGAGAAAACAGTGATGCAGGTCCAACGGCAGGAATGTGATCATTTAACTTGAAGGCGCCGTTTGATTCTCTGTGTGTGCGCGTATTGCTCGGTTAATGGAGTGGCTTTCCCAAGACATGCTCAAACGCGCGTTTGCATGGCGCTTCGCACCTGCAGACGCATCAGGTGTGAACCCTCAGGACCGTCCTGGGGGGGAGGCTGCGGAGTCATCCTAAGTTTGCGCGCGGAAAACTGAGCTCGGCGGTTGAAACGATAGTCACGAGCTGGGAATTTAGCCATTTGGAGACTGGACTCGTGATCGTAAGACTCTCATTCTGATGCTTTTTTCGTTTTTTTTTTTTTTTTAATTTTACGTTGAGCTTTAAAAAGTAAAGGTCTGTATGTTGTTTTCATCTGGAAATGAGAACATTGAAACTTTTGAACTGAGAAGAGCGGCCTTTGCCAGGAGCGCAGGCGTGCGTCTGCCCCCTGGCGTTGATCTGGCCCCTCGGAGCGGTGAAGGCCTTTCGGGGCGCTCGAAAGGGCCACAGATTGATCACGAAGGGGTAGGAGGAAGAGCGCGCAGCAAGCAGACTGCCCGGATCCGTGAAGTAAACTCCTCCTGCGCCCCCCTTTGCTGGTATGAGCAAAGGTCGGTGACGGGTTAGCACAGTACGTGTTTTCCTAGCACCATAGTGTTCGATTGGAAGAGGTGACGCGCAGAGTCAGATGGCGTTTTCTGAATCTGAAAGACAGACATCAGCTGCGAACACCCACAGTTAACTGCTTTCCGTGGAGACGTCCAACTCAGTTTTTTTCATTCGCTCTCTATTTCACAGAAAACGAGAAACTGTCCTATTTTATAGCGCCGTATGGGTTACAGAAATACCAGGGGCTCTTTGCTAGACAGGCCGTAATTTGGGGGAAGAGTAGAGGTGAGCTCTGATTTCGATGGTCTCTGCTCTAAATTATCACATTCCACAGGCCCCTTTTGCGTGTCCTGTGGCACCAGTCCCACGTCAGGGTGATGGGGGCAACAGTGCCCACCTTTCGCACGGTCCCGAGGGCGTGTTGAAAGTGCCCTTCCGGAAGCTGTAGAAATCTATGACATTTACTGTCCGCGTCCCACCAGGAACTGAAACTCGCCGCCTAGCACACCTCTAGGTGTGATGACATTTCTCGTTCCGTGACAGCAGAGGAATGTCACACGAGGCCCTTTCACCGTCCTTTCCCTAGAACATCCCCAGGGCGCTTTCCGAGAGTGTTAACTGCTGTTTGGCTGGTTCGTCTGCAGCGGAGAGAGCAGACGTGCAGTGGGCACCGCGGGGAGACTTGGGGTGCGGCACGCAGGCAGGTGCGAGCAGCAGGGGGTAAAGTGCCCTGTCCCCTGCCTGTGTGTCTTCCTCTGTGCCACGTCGCCGGGCTCTGATAGCCATGCTGAGCTATGTTTTTTTGTTTTTTGCTTTTGTTTTTGTGTTTTTACTATTCCTTACTCTTCCCCGATCCTCAGCCTTGGCTCTACGCCTGCCACACCCGTCCAGGCCAGCAGCCACGTGCACGTGAAACGGTCCCGCCACAGAAGGGCGGTCTGGAGATGAGGTCTGTGTAAAGGCCTAGCTGGCCCGTGTGTAGGATTAGGACAAAAAGGAGCTCGCCATCACCGGGGCGTTCCGTCGGCAGGCCGAGGCCGACCGGACGGGTGCTGGAAAGGAAGGGGCGGGAGGAGTCCCCCGTCGCTACGGCGACCATCAGCCACTTCCATCCTGGCCGTGCGTCGTGTGACCTGGCGCTGGTCTGCTGCGTACCGTTTGTCTTCTGGCTCCTTGTTCCTCACTCCCTCCCGCTCAAGGTCAAGAACATCACAGCCGTGCCAACGAGTGGGTGGGAAACCAGCCTTATTGTTCACCTGCGTTGAAAACATCACGGTCCGTCTGGATGTCTTCATCCACAGATGCCCTCGCACAAGATGCTAGCGCTCTTCCTCAGACGTGGCAGGACAGAGTCCTCGTCTAAACCTCCTCAGGCCACCTCGTGGGGGGAAACTAGCCCCCCGAAAATGACTTCGTCCTTCACGTCTTCATGTGAATCCATCATTGGGCTATTTATATTGGTTAGCTGCTGTATTATCATATAAATCATGAATGTATAATCTAGAGGCATTTAGACCAATCATCCCGCAGTAACCCCGAGAAACGCACGAGCATCGTTAGCCTCTTTGTAGAATCAAAAAGTGGGAGATGAAGTTACCAAAAACGGCTCGGCGGCTTCCGTGGCTGATGCAGGTTTATAAACTAGTGTTTTGATGCCCTTTTGGATAATTGACGTCTGTACGGACTCTGGCTGTTGATGGTGTTTTTTCGCGCCTTGCTCTCACTGATGCCCCATGAAGACCCTGGGAGCAGGCGGGGTGGGTGGGCATCTTGCTTTTATACAGAATGGGGTCTGTGGCTGAAGGTCAGGGACTTGCCCCAGCTAGGAGCCTTGAGACTTAGGCCAACCCTCTCAGACTTAAACCTTCTTCCCAAATGGTATCTGAGATTTAGGTTCTTGTACACAAGCTCTGTTCTAGTTCCCACGTACTGGGTTTATGGGTATATCCTTACTGCCGATTTTAATTCGTGTCTTCATGAGGAATCTTCTGTATCTTTTTGGATGCTGACAGTGTTCTTAAGGATATTTCTTTATGTTTGGGTGTTACTACTCTTTTAAAAATGTATTATTGTGGCAGCTTTGAGGCAGTTGCAAAATATTCCTTCTTTTTTTTTTTTTTTTTTTTTTTACATACGCAAGTGGGATTAAAATGTACAGCAACTGTCACCTGGTAACCAGACCCCATATAACTATGTCAACATTTGCCAGTGATTTATTGCCTTAAATTGGAGTCAGCTGATGTTTGGTTTCCCAGTTTTTAGCTCCGCAGGGTTAATCTGGAACCTGCTGGCACACACGAAATAGTCGTTTTATCTGCCGCTCCAAGACCGATGACATGTTTAGAAGATGGCTGTGTAATCAGCGAGTTATCTCACAGGATCGCAGCTCATTCTGTACGGCAGCGTACCATCTCGAAAATAATTATCCTGCCATAGTTTGCACACGGACGCTGAAGGCAGCCACCGATAAAGACTGCATCAGCCAGTCCCTGCCCGAATTGGATAGTTCTACAGAATTTTATCTGCTTGGAGGATAAACATGGGTCGTACTGGTCAGACCACCTGGGAACCTGAAAGCGTAGGACACTCACTTTATCTACTGTCGGTGGCTCTTCCTACCTCTGCTCTTTTGTTCTTAGATACACTTGGTTAGACTTTCACTCACCTAGGCATGGGTAGGCACCTTGGACATCAAGGTACTGGTGCTTAGAGTGTTTCCCTTATTCTAAAAGCAATGAAAAGAGATCTAAGGTTATGTGAATTAAAAATAAAATTAAAAATTAAAAAAACTAGACCAGCACCCGCTTCTTAGCGATCTTCTTTCATAGCCAGCATTTGAGGCGGTCTACCCTAGACTCGCCTTTTCTGCACAGCTCATCTGAGGGAAAAAGCCACATAGATTGTTCTTTTTTATAAAGTGTGTCATCTCTAGAGCTAATTATTCCTGTTTACAAAGATGTTAGCAGTAATCCATAGGTGACCTATCGATCTTTCAAGGAAGACCCAAGACTCAGAATAAGATCTTTTATGTGAAGCTCTGCCAGTGAGATTACACAGCCTCTCTCTGAGCTGAAAGTGGAGCAGTGAGCTTTTCAGGGCACAGGAGAAGACATGCAGCGAGTTGCCCTATGGGGCTGTTCTCATCTTGTGGCCCAGGGGCAGTTTTACCTGTCACAGGACTAAGGGTTATGGACAGGGGTTTGCAGAGCTGGGAGGAGTATGAGGTACGGTTGTATGATTATTATCTTTTTTATGGGTGACAGATCATCAGAGACAAAAATGTCAGTTTTATTAGAAGCCAAGAGTATTGTCTCTGGCACCAATATCGTCAGTCACAGACTACCGAGAAGCATTTGGTTAAGAAAACAGTACGAGATGGTTTCTCTTCTGTTTCTGCGGTGTTTTTTTTTACTCTCTTTGATTCTGTTCCTATCATCCCTTGGTCCTTCTCTCTCTCTCTCTTGAATATATAACAAGTGACTTCCCAGCACACTCATACCCCTGCAGCCACACCCTGCCTCTGTCACTGCGTGGGCTGGCTTGAATGTCAAGCTTGCCAGCAGGCCCGTAGATTCCTGCACCATCTAGAGTCTTCACCAGATGGGGGGGCCTAGAAAAGGGCATGGATGGACGCCTCCCCTCTTCCTGAGTATACCTTCTCTTGGAAAACATAGTTAATTACGTGGAGTTCATTCCTAGCCACAGTTGAGAGCGGGCGCGCCACACTCCACTCAGCGTGTCTGTTAGGAGGGGAAAAACCATCAATATTTTAAAAGCTGCTGACAGGCAAGAAGTTAGGCCTGATGGCTGGAAATTCAGAATTTTTTTTTTAACTCTCTTTAAAATCTCTTCATTGCTTCTCTGAAGCAGTACTGAGAGAAGGCTTAACACGGATCGAGGGATAACAAGGGATGTGATGAAGAGTAATGAGCTACAACCAATCAGAGGCTTCAGGCTTCAGATAACCTAGATGTGTCCTAATTGTATGGCCTGGATTCCTCACCTGGGAGCTTAGCGGAGCAGCCAGCCCCCAGCAATGCCCCAGCACCGGTGTCACAAAACTGGGCCACGGGAGGTGTGCTCCGGAGAATATATTTTAGGGCAGATCTCCCAAGGGCAGATTTTGACGAGCCTTCTGGATTTCCACGTGTGGTCGAAGAGGATGGATGATGTTCCGATTCACCCAGAGACGTTCCAGATGTCACCTTCCTGGTCCGCTGAGGGGCTTGGGGGACGATATTAACTCTTTGGAGCCACTAGAGAAGTTTTCCAGACAGTTTGCAAATACCAGTGAGGCTACTTAATTTCTGCTCCACCTATAAACTCTTCAAGGGTCACTGTCATATGTAGGTCTCTCTCGTGTGCAACCTCACGCTTAACCTCCATTCCAAAAATTATTTTTTTTCTTTCTTCCCGTATCACAGTGCTGAAATGAAAAACGTATTCTTAGAGCAAAGGTACTTAGTATTTTACACGCTTGTTCACATTTATATGAAATTCCAACCAAGCGCAGGGGAGATAAAAGAGGTGAATTTATGAACATTTTTAAGTGCCTCTTCCGTGTCTCCATCGCATGCGTCTCAGCCTCTCTTCTACTCCGCTGCATTTCGGTGCATGCTCATTTTCTTGAATTCTTTGAAGGAAGTTAGAACTAGCGCAGAGCTACTTAGGTACCAAAAGGACTTGGAGACAGTCGTTGCTAGCTCATCGCTTATCCCAGGAAGATGGAACAGGACACTGCCTCTTCCCTCTGCCAAGGCGGCCCAGACCCCTGGGGACCTTGCCAGGCCAGATCTCTGTGCCCATCTGCTCAGCAGCCGCTGTCTGGTCCCCAACACCCTCGAGGATGCTAACTGGCTAGAGAAGCAGGAGAGGAAGCGGGTGAGGGGTGAGCCTGAAATACTGGACCTGCACCTCGAAAAGTGCTACCAAAAGACAGGAGGAAAGACGGAAAGAGAAGACAAAAATAACTTATGTGTGTACTTTTGGATTAAACCTCTCCATACAAGCAAATGAAGTTAAGGATTATTTATCAACGCAGATTGCAGTGTTAGGTCTGTCAAGAATTACATCTTCTTCTCAGACTAGTCAGTTTTCCCAAGCAGTTTGTTCAAAAAGAGGGTATTCTCACCAAGAAACTGTTAAATACTGGTTTAAATGCATCACCCACTCTATCTGCCTGATATCACTCTAGATATCCACCAACGTCTAATTTTCTGAAACCAAATTTCCATACATACTCATTTCAGTCCTTCTGGTGTGTTTTTAATTGAGCCACTTTGGGAAGTACCTGGAGAATGTGCTAAAGGTGGGGGCCAGAGAGACATGCTATGTGCTAAACTATAGTATCTGCCACGTTCAGAGTTGTCACGTTTCAGCTATGCGTTTGTAATTTTTTTACCACTTGGTGTTTTAATAATCAGGATAGACTAAACTACTGTAACAAATAGACCCAAAAAATGTATTCAGGCTAAAAACCCAGCAGAAGTTTCTTTCTTGCGCATGTCAGTAATCCTTTCTGAGTGTTCTGATTGGTGGGAACCTCTCTTCCATGTGATGTTACAGGGATCCAGCCTTTTTCTTTACCTTGTGGCTCTGCCTTCTCCTGATAGTGTTTGTTTGTTTGTTTGTTTGTTTGTTTGTTTTGCCATCTCCATCCATTAAGAAGGAAGGAAACTATGAAGGCATCCTGTCTGCTCTATTAAAAGCCCTGCCCTGAAGCATCAAACGTCACTTCCACTCGCCTTCCCTTAGACTGTACATGATCACATAGAGGGGAGCTAGCAATGTGTCTTTGCCATGTGCCCTGGCACTGTGGGAGGAGAGAGGGGCTTGGGGTGGACAGCCGGCCATCTCTGCCACAGATGTCTCGCGGTGCTAGCAGAGAACCGCTGGGAACACTGGCGTATGGATCACCAACCAGGCCTTTCCCCCAGAAGACCCTGGCCCAGTAGGTCTGTGGTGCTTTCAAGAATCTATGTTTTTATAAACACCCCAAGTGATTGTCTTTAGGAAAGTTCAAGAAACACTGTGCAAGATGTGATTAGAGGGTAGAAAAGTAGTTTGTGCATTTGTTGGAGTCTTAGGCTGAGAATCCTGTGTCGTAGGGAATGGTGACAGACTAGGTGGGCGACAGCTAACTCCTGGCACCTCGTTTAGCTATCTTTAGTCTTGAAATTTTGCTACAGGCCTCACTGTATAGGTGGGATTATGTTGTGACCCTACCGTGTACCACTAATACGTCTGTTCAAACCTGAGCTGTTTGCTCGTTTGTTTTAGCTGATGCTTCATTCAGTAGACCAAGTTCACCCATCATTTTGACATACGGTTGTTTTGCGGTTTATGTCGGATGCTTGGAACACATCACCTGGTGACAGCTCTGGAGCACATAGGTCAGTGTATGAGACTGACTAGCAATGAAACCTCGGAAGCGTTTTTCCCCTCCTGTCGCAGTGCTGAGTCCCTTAGACGCTGGCCATCAGGGACACAGCAGCGTCACTGTATCAGAAGGATTGCGGTTGAATTATTTATCAGTGACCTCTGTCCAAAACTGAAGGACGGAGAGCCGCCCCGCCCGGCTTCTGAACGGGCCAGACGAGTGATGCGAGCTGCGAGGAATTTGTTTCGTATGCGCGTCCCCGCACAGCTGAACCCGGGACTGCTCTCTCCGTGCCACCCGGCAGTCACCTCGGACAAACTGGAACGTGCAGACGGAATCCGAGCCACCTGTAGCGTCAGCCTGAGATAACCATGTTCAGGAAGGCAGCTCCTCTCTCTCAAAGAATCTGGGACATACTGGAACAATATTTGGAATATCTGCTGGTTTGGATCGCCTGAGCTATCGGTCTTCTTGTGATAGAATAAAGTTTAGAACGTGGATGCCTTGAGTTGAGGGAGGACCTCCGTTTCGCCTGCGCAGTGTTATTACCGTTCCTCATCGACACAGTTAGAAAGGAGCTGAGTGCCACCCAGGCCTTGCCGAGTCACGGTCTTGGTGGCCTCGAGCCTTTTAGCTCACTGCGGAGTGTTTTACAATACACCTTCCCTCCCAGCCCACCTTGAGGAGGGAGGGAGGGAGGGAGGGAGGGAGGGAGTGAGTGAGTGTGTGTGTGTGTGTGTGTGTGTGTGTGTGTGTGGCGGCCACACCAGCCGGGGCCCTGACATCTGAAAGGGCCAAAGACTTGGGTGTCCACCTTCACCCAGCCACATCTGCGGACGGAGGAGGAGGGGCCCGCGGGACATCTCTCCTCCCGTCTGAAGGGTTCACAGAAGAACAAGAAGCATCGACAGTGATCGGAGAAAGCAACAGTGTTCGGATCGGATGCTGCGCTGGTGCCCCTGCAGCCCGGGCACAGCTGATGGCGTCTTCCTCCCGGAGTGAAACCAAGTGGCTCTAATCAGTGCGTGGCACGTGGAGTCTTCTGTAATCTCGAAGTCGAGGACGTATTTCCTTTTCCCACTTAGGTTTCCTCGGGAGAGAGTCTGGGGCAGAGAGGGTCGGTCTCCTCTCTGTCGGCTGCGGAATGGGCCCGTAATGCTCGCTGCAGCTGAATCTCAGGGACAAGTGCGAGCACCGCATGGTGTGTTTTTCTGTGACCCGTAATCAGTCAACCTTACTTAATTTCCTGAAACGTGGAAAGCCAGGCTGAGTGTGTGTCCAGGCCGAGTGTAGACAGCGAAGCAGCACGGCGGTCCTCGGCAGGAGCGAGCCCGCCTCATCTGATCCAGGCCCCGGCTCTGTCAGGAAGTCGACTCTCAGGCCAGGGGCCACCTCCCTGTGGCTCTGCTGTTTTAAGGACAGATGGGGACTGAAACAAGATAGTCGCTAAAGTCCCTTTATTCTCCTCGGTCTGGCCTTGCAAGTCGCTCGCAGACGAATTAGCAACAGCCCTTGTCATAATTATACAAGTGACGTGTCTTCCCCCGGCCACTCTCATTTTTCTGTCTTTTTTTTCCCCCTTTTTTGTGACACTACGTCGTGGCTCAACACCCACGTTCTCGCTGTATAGACCCTTCCGGAAGCCTGTCGTCGGACGTCTGTTTATTCTACCGTGTAAACCACGGGCTAACCTGCTTTTACAGCCGTGAAGCGCACGTGGGCTTAGTTGCGTAGGCAGCAACGGGTTTTATTTCAGACGAACTGTTTTAGGGGATTTCTGCCTCTTGGGGGAGGACCGTCAAGTGCAGAGCAGGAGAAGTCTTGGCCTGGCTCTGAACGGGAGCGTCATCCCAGCGATCCCATAAGATGGGCCGACCGCTCCGCAGCCGCGTGCGCGGACGTGCCGAGTCCTCGGAGGCCGTGCCAATGGGTGACCTCGGCTAGTTCCGAGTAATTACTTCAGAAAGCCAGACAACAAAATCAATCCCAAACCCTGTTAAAGGGTGCACGGTCATCGTTCCCCAGAGGCTCCCCTGTCCCCCCCTCCCCCCCGCCAGCGGCCGGCAGGGAGCAGCACAGTGCCTGGCGGGCATGTCGACGCGGCCCTGGGACCCCGCTTGCTCTCGTCATGACATCTGACATCGGGCAGGGTGGCCTGCCCCTCACCCGACCCGCAGGGAGCCTGCCCGGGCTCTGCCTGGCTTGGTGCTCTCCGGACGAACATAAATCCAGGGGGCAGGAGACTCTGCAACACTCATCAAGCACTTGGATGGGCGTGCCAGGAGCTGTGTCATGCTTTCTCATAAATTATTTTGTTTGATATAACACTCCTGCGACCTTGCTGCTGCTATTCTTAACCCCGTTTTATAAATAAGGAAACCGAGGCTTGGAGAGCATAAGAACTTTGTCAAGTGCCGCCTGGTCAGTCCGAGGTGCTAATCAAGGGGGTGACTCCTCTACTCACTGGCAGTTTTCTGAATGAAGCAGGAAGGAGGTATCCTGGATGACCTTGAAAACTGTCCTCGTCTCTGCCACGAGGGCTCTGGGGCCTCTTATCCCTGGAGCATCAACTTAAATTTGGCTGCAGAAGTGCATTTCTTACATGCGTTCCGCCGTTCCAGGCAATTTGTAGAAAACCTCGCCCTCCCTGACTGGGTTATCATGGGTGGGGGGCGTGGTGAGGCACTCGTGGTGGCCACAGCAGCCACTCCCTAGAGTCACCCACCGTAAGAATGCGCCTAAAATAAGTGCGGATCTATACTTGAACCCGCGTGCTGTTTCTGTGGGCAAGGGGTCTGCTCCGTCTCACCCTGGCTGTGAAGACCAGAGGCAGGAAGTAGATGTGATCCCTCACTCTATTCCAGAAAAAAACAAAAACAAAAAATACCTCGATTCTACTCTGGATCGAAATGCCTCTTGCGCGTCCCGCCCCACCCAGAACAGTCCCATAAAGAGTTAGAACTCCAGTGACACGCTGAGACGCTCCGAAGGACAGAGCCAGGCTGCCTTCCGCACAGGCCAACAATAGGGGTCTGTACTCCTAGTCGTGGCGAGCACAGGCGTCTCACCCCCCGAGCGGGACGCTGAGGCTGAGACTCCACAGACCGGTCTGGCCGGGGAGCATCTCACAGCCCGTGTGCGAACCGAGAACCATGGGAAAAGGGATAGGGTTTGAACCTCTCGGTGCCACCAAACTCCTGGTTATAATGCCTCTTACCCTTGAGGGAATCCATGCTATGAAATAACTGTGTATCAGAAACTGCCTTTTAACGAAGTCCCTCTGTACTTGAGAAACTAAATCCTTTTTCATTGGATCCGAGACAGAACTACCTGCCGCCTCGGCTCGCTGGGGAGGTTGACGGCCTGCAGGCCTGCCGAGCCACGGGCCCTGGGAGCAGAGGCAGCTGCTTGCCACCAAGACCCCCGGGAGACCGGCCGGCCACACGAGCTTCAGGGACACTGCCCAGTGTAGCCTTGTAGTCAGCTTGTCGAGTTCAACCAAAAGTTCTTTTTCTTCGGAGGAAAAGTGTGACTCTCCGCTCCTCCTTCACACTCTAGAATTGGTATGTTAAAAACAAAAATGTAATGACCCCACAGTTAGCTTATTACCATGTATTCTGAAGGTCAAGTGACCTTTTCTGTTACAAAAGAGACGGCCCACTTCCCTCGCTCTGCCCCCGTGGCCCCTCAGCGGGCACGCGTGTGGCCCATAAACGCACGCGCCCCTGCTCACACGCGCACGGCCGGTGAATGCACCCTCCCCTGCTCACATGCACCCTGGGGGCGTGCACGAAGCCGCCGACCGCGGGGATTGTCCCACCAGGGGAAAAGGCGACGTGAAAATCGCTCGGATGCTCTTACAGCTCCTGGGCCTCGGCAGCAGCTTCACGTGACCGGCTTGTTTCCGAGGCCCGGAGAGAGCGGGGAGCCGGTCCCCGCAGCGTGGGCCTCACGCCTTTCCCGGCCGCGCCCCGCCCCTGGTGGGGTGTTCACTGACGATGGGAGAGGGAGGACGTGGTGCAGCACACGGAAAGCCGGGCACATTTTCCCGCCGCCGCTCTCCCGAAAGGCTCGACAATGCCACCGATTTCATCTCCGTCGAAAAACGCGGCTCCGTGTTCCGGGCGGAAGGAAAGGCCGGCTCGGGGTTGGCTGTGCAGGGGCAGAGCCTGCTGGGGACGCCGCCGTGTCGGGTTGTGGAGGGGACGGAGGAGAAGAAACACAACTCAGGCTCCGTCAGCAAAAAAACTCCCGGGGGGATTCCCTGGGGTTTGCACGTGGTGATCCCGACGGTGACAGCCACGTAGCTCAGGCCCTGAGAGCAGAACGGCAGCGTCGCTTCTCGGCTCCCTGGGTGGTGGCCAGGTGGTGACACTTCCTGCATCGGGGTGCCAGTTCCATCGAGCTCTACAACACGAGGCTAAGGGGAGACGGTGTCCCCGAAAGTTGGTTTCTGCAAGATGCGGCGTTTGTCTCGGGGAGCCGTGCACGCGAGCCGTGGAAGACCCACTTAGAGAGAAAAGAGGTTAATCCTAGAGGACGGTAAAATGTTGAGAACTGGAGAGGTTTGGGTTATAAAAAGACATTTCGGCGACACGAAAGGAGGTCGAAGGATTTCTTGAGCTCTTTCACTGCAAGGCTGACGCTGTCGGGGGTGCTTCTGCCCTGACCCCCTGCGGTGGGCATTGACCTTGAAGGGCGCTGTCAGCCAGGCATTGGTAGGATGGCTTTGCCTTTTCCGTTAGCTGCGTGTTAGGCCAGTGGAGTTAGCTCACTGTAAACTTCAGCGATTTCACAGAAGGAGAATAGAAACCCCGAGAAGGCCATGCCACGTTAACTTCCTCTGGGTTTCTTCTTCTTGGTTTTGAGCTTACAGGGGACACTCGGGGGTGGGGACCGCGTGCTACCGGCTTGACAGGAAGTCGAGGCCCGAATCACAGTGCAGCGTGGGGAACACGGTCCCTGCTTTGCTTGCACATGTGGCCACAGACGAGAGCTCCGTTCACGGAAGGAGAGAGACCCTTGCGGGTTCGCTGGTGCAGCACCTCCCAGGCCCCTCAGCCTTTGATCCGCCGGCCTCGGAGGATTCAGAGGCCGCCGTCGAAGGCGTTTCCAGCCCACCAGTGACTGCACTGATGTCCTGAATTCAGATGTGTCTTGAATTGAATTTGTCTTTCAGGACAATTTGTTTTTAAAAGCAAGAAATACGTACAGGATGCAACCCTCTGATGATCATTCTGTGGCTGTTTGCAAGTGTTCGTTTGCTTAGATTTGAGGAAGTAACAGGGTTTTCTTGCATTTGAGATGCTGAGTGGCCTTGAAGACATGGACAGACCCCTCTCTGTACCCTGGGGACAGAGTTCACTGGGGACACAGGTGTCCACATGCACCGTGTAAGCTCCACGTCTGAAATACATGTCATTTCACCAGCTTAGCCACAGGGTTGTGGAGCTTCGTTGTTTTTTCTGTTTTGGGGGGGTTTTTTACCTTCTTTGCTCCATCTTCTCAAGTGGCACATTTATTTGAATATACAAAAATGTCCCCTGATGTGTCATTTAAGATGTTCCTGGAGAGCGGTGCCAGAAAAAGGACTCGCCGTTAGAACGAGAACCTTCTCAAAAGGCCCTTTCTCCCATGTGTGAGGGCACCTTTCACAGAGTGTACGCTCACCCCGGGCCGGTGGCTCCAGGAAGGTCATGGGTCCTTCACACTCAGGCTGCACCCTTGAGTGTGAATCGCCTGTGATCCGAATTTTCTACACTACAGCTGACGGGTGACGTTTTCCGTACCTGAAAAAAACCGTACTCGTCACCTCCCATCTTTATACCTGAATTCTTTATAAAACACACACACACACACACACACACACACACACACACACACACACACACACAGATGTGCTGCAAACTGCCTTGATGTCTGTGGAGTCAAAGGCTTGAAGAAAATGCCTTGTAAAAAAATGGTGTCTCCAGTTTGGAAACCTTCGGAGGAGACTCGTTAGTGGGCGTGAGATGCGCGTTCTGCTGGGCAGAGTTCATTTTAAAACCCGGTCTCCCTTGTCGTTCTGCGGGCTGTGTCTGCACTGCCCTCCCCGCCCCAACCGGCGGTGCAGACACGTTGCTCTCTGACCCCGGGCAGGCCGTGCTAGAAACTGGTTATCTCGACGTATGCAGGGTCTTTTCTTTCTTTCTTTTTTCTTAATTCTGTGAGTGTTCTTACCGACCGTTTCCAAGCAAAGATTTGCAGGAGGAAACAGCTGTGGTTTGAAAAGATTTGTGATCATCCAGATGGTTTCTTTGAGGATAAATCTACTTGATCATTTAAAATTAAAGCCTTTCAGTAAAGTTGAGTGTCTCCTTTATGATTTTAAATACACTACCGTGTGTGTGTGTGTGTGCGCGCGTGCATGTGTGTGTGTGTGTGTGTGTGTGGAGTGTGGAATGTGGAGTGTGCATGCGCATGCACGCACGTGTGTAGATGCCATTGGCCTGTCTCGTTTGGGGGGCTTTATCTTTGGAAACAGGCGACACCTCATAACACTGTCTCAAAGTATTTGGCAATTGAGGTGGCAGAGTATCTGAGGGCACCCTTCATGCCACCCAGAAACGGTGAAGAGAGAGACGGAGGGGTGGCAGACAGAGGACCCCGGGACCGGGTGACTTTCCCAGACCCCTCTTCTGCCCTCGGTGCTCAGCGTCCACTCGCTTGCTGACCAGAGGTGCACCCAGAGTCTCTCTCTCTCTTCGACCATCCTCCACCCAACCTGGACCCGTCCGTGCCACCTTCCTGGCAGCTCCGCTCGGCATCTGACGTCGGGTCTAGAATCACCTCTCAGCTCTTCCCACTCAGCCCATTTTGCCAGTGAACTTGAAAAGCCCTGCCAAGGAGCAGTGGGGTGGGGTTGACAGACACAGGAAAGGTGGATTATTTCTTTTCTGCTTCAGAATCCAGAGCTCTTACTGATACAACTCGTATCGATGAACGTGTTGAAAGGTGGGGTGCCGTAAAGTCACTCGGACGTGGGCTATCATGCTCCTGCTCGCTAAGCTGGCTGCTGCCCCTGGCAGAGGCTTCTGGATGAGTGGACACAGGTGGCAAGGACGGTCCAGTGCGTGGGCTTCTCAGTGTCAGACGAGCAGAGCAGAAATGCACAAAGCAGCAGAACCGAGCGGCATTGGGCGGAAACCGAGGGTTGAGGCTTGCCAAAGCGCCCGACTCCTCACACTGCAGTCGCCTCCGTGGGTCCCCCGAGTCCCCTGGCAGGTCATCTGCCACGTCTGACAGGGAGCAGCACCTTCCCCTGCTCTCCACGGACAGCAGGGAAAGGCGGACCCCGGGACCCCTCCCTGAAGCCCGAGGGGTCACGACCACTGACCTTGGAAGATCCCCTGGGGATGTTGTACACGTTTAACCACCCACCTTGCGACGATGCTGGCAACAGGACCTGCCGCCGGCGGGGGGTCTGTCCCCGAAATCAGACCGCTGGGCCATCTGGCGCTGCAGCTGACCTGGAAATGCGTCCAGGAGACTTCAGGCCCGAGTGCCAGCTGGTGTGCGGGAATCTAAGAGACAGGTGGTTCCCTGAACAGCTGTCCGGCCAGTCAGGGTGGGCAAGAAAGAAAATCCCGTCCTTGCTGAAACGTCACGAGCCCTCAGGGACCTGTGGGAGCGCCCTGACCTTGAGCCGTGATGATTAGCATATGGGGGCAAATAATGATCTCTCTCCCCACGTTGAGATCATCTCTGCGGGTCAGTGAGTCCCAGATTTTAAATGAGCCTATCCGGCGATAGATGGATAAAACACTGAGTCGTCCGCCGAGAGACTGAGTACTCAGGGAGCAAGGCTTCCGGACACATCCTCATTCCGGAAGTACACGGACTCAAGTCCCACTTCGGGGGGGCCGGGGTGGAGGGGGGACACAAATCACTGCTTCTCAGGTGACCGTTTCAATTTATCATTCTGTATTTGTCCTGCAGACTTTAGGGCGACTTAATCCAACACTGTGTTAAGTGGGTTGGTCTGCATGCTCAATGAAACGCAGGTTATTTTCAGCCCAAGGAAAAGTAAAGAATAATTGTGACTTTTGACTTTAAAAATTTGTTTGGAGTGAGGTATCTTGACTGTATAGCCACGTAGTGTCGGGGAAATTTTTAGGTAGGCCTGGTTTTCATCCAGTGATTTGGAAGTGATCAAAGTAAAATGACGTACGAGTCCCTCAGCACCCACCTGTATGCACCCACGAGGTATAGAGTCTCGGGACGATGTTCCCGGTCACCTCCCCCAGAACCCCCACATTTCTGCAAGCTGTGCATTGCATGAGGGTGCCCACCACACACGAGTAGGGCAGAAATCCAGCCTGAGCTCTGCTCGCCAAGCCGTGGGCCATGGCACGGGGCTGCGCCCACTGGGAGATGGGACACCTTTTTCAAAGGTGCCAGGTTTGCTCGCCAACCCCAGCGCTTGTGGCGCTGAGCTGTTGGGTGGGGCGCTGTGAGGGAAGCATGTCCCCAGTGCATTACTACTAGAACTAGCGCTGACCTCGGCATTGCCCTGAGAGCCCTTAGTTTAAATGGACGTGGAGCAAGAGTTAAGAGCTGTGTACAGTTTGCAGGGAATCAGTGGAAATGCCTGATTTCAGCACCTCAGCTGCACAGGCAGAGGGGACCCTGGGGGAAATTGGAAAGAGTTAGAGATTTGGGGTGCCTTCCCATCTTCCCTTCTATCCATGAGCCTCCCCTCTTCACCCCCATCATACAATGCTTAGGCATCAGCTTCAGTCTAGCCCTTTCTCAGGAAAGCACGTGCGCGCGCGCGCGCACACACACACACACACACACACACACACACACCACCTTCTGTTCACTAAGGGCTTTATTGGAGAAGAAGACGCATTAGCCAGATTGATACCAGGATGTAAATGGCTAGGGACGATTAAACGTCCCCATCGCTGAGGGTACCATTTTAGTGCTGACCCGGGGACGGAACTGCGCCCTCCCCGTGGGTTTCCGGCAGTGGGATGGGTAGGGGTTTTGCCCCGATGTTTAAGGCGGGACGGGGGTCTTCACTCCTGAGAACGTCGCTCCCAGCCCTGCGGTGGGGCCCGGCATACAGGTTTCCTCCGTTGCCACCCTGTCTGCCCCTTGCTGCTTTTGTCTCACCATCGCGTTCGGTTCTCCGGTTCTAGGTCCCCCGTCGTCACACGGTGCTTTTGGGCCGATCTAAACGCGTCGTTCTCAGCTCTGAGCCTGGCCAGTCTGGCGCTGGACTTCCATCTTTCTTAATTGCCTACTTCCCAGGCAAGCAAACTGTTAGAACTTCTACTCTATCCCGAAATCTTCTTTTTTCTAAGTATCGCGCCCCAAAATCCACCTGCTTGAAAGTATCACATTCCATCTCTTTTTGAGGCTTGGATTATTGTGGTTGGAGGTCAGAGGATCCCCATGGCTTCTTTATCGGGACGCTAACCCCATAAGCCCAGGACGGGGAAAGGTGAACGTACTGAGAGTCTGATTGTTAGAACTTTGTAGGAGGCAAAGGTTGTGTCTTTTTCTGCTTTTCTTTCTAGAGCAAGCCTGGGGAAGCATCGTTGCTATTTTTTTCTTTTTCTTTTTTCTTAGAGAGACTACAGTAGGTTACTGGAAGCTGGGACTTTGCTTTCCTGTTTTAAATTCTTTCTTGACCTGAAGCAATTTCTATAGCTTTTCCTGGGCTTGTGTTAAGCCATTGAAGCTAAAACTACTTGTTGATTTGATCAGTTCGGTAACAAAAAAAAAATCTGCCATCAGGCGCATGGCCAAACGAACTCTGGTGAAAGAAATCCAAATAGCTCAACTGAAAAGCTCTTATAAAAATGGTCGATCTGTCCATCTGTGATACTTTAAAGAAACTTCATAATTTTCGGCTACCTCCCCCACGCCAAAGATATACGTTTAAGAGTTTCTGGTCCTTGGGTGCATGGAGATTTTTGAACGCCAAAAAGTGACTATCATTCTCTAGTTTGTCTAAAAGGTGAAGCAGTTGCATATTTAATCTCAGCTCCAGAGAAATCAAATATATAACAAGCTTTCACATTTCGTTCCGCGTGGGGAGGCAGGATCTTCAACGCATCTAGGAATGCCATTAGGGATGGCATTGTGCTTTATTTTCCCCTACTCCTTTGAAAGGGCTTTTGTTTTGAAACATCAGACGGCCAGCTTCCCATTTTAAAGGTGGCTTGTGGCATCAACTCCCCTCTCTGCAGCTCTGCTCTTGGCCTTAGTGACTCGGTGCCCTTACACAGAACCAGTGCTGACGCCCGAGTGTGGTGTGTTTCTCTCCTGCCGCCGGCCATCCTTGGTCTGTAGAGTATCTCTCAGAGCTCTCCCCATCTCCCTGGCTCCGTGCATTAGGCTTCTTCAGCAGAGTCAGGGTAAAATACGTACAATCTCGATGAGAGCATCTCTCCACTTTTTCTCAGCCCAACTTAGCAAAGGGCAGCCCAGATGAGAGGCAGCATCATTTTTCCTTAAATTTTTAACACATTGTTAACCTTTATCTGGTTTCACCCGATACGTTAACCAGTGTTTTTAGCTATCGGTTGAAGAAGGGGCCGGCCATCCTTCAGAACACAGACGGAACGGGCTAAGGTTTTGACCCCGTGTTCTTTGGTGGAGGGAGTTGGTTGGGAAGAAGATGACGCTGAAGGGACAGTCAGCCTGGACTCCCGACGGCTCTTGGAAAGAAGGAATCTAGAGATTGCCAGTCGCTGTGCCACATGCACAGTTAATACACGGGGCAGAGTCTGCAGATATCTGTTTGGGCAGATACCCACCTGAATGATAACGTAACTGCCAACTGGTTAAAGCAGAGTCTTTCCTTCCAGCAAACAAACATTATCTCATGGACAGAACCTTGTATTATGTCCTGTGGTAGAGATTAAAAAAAAAAAAAAAAAAGAGCATTATCCCAGCCTTTCAGAAGCTTATAATCCAGGTTGTCTAAACCATTGAGTTTAGCAAGTGATTGCAAAGTGTGTGATGTTCTAGAGATACCCTTTAAGGAAATGGCGGTTAATGTACGTTCCCGCTATTGTGTGATTAAACGCTTCCCCTCTCGTGGGCGTGACACCACGAGCCCCGTTACCAGCTCGCCCCCCGCCTCCCACCCTCATTGCTGAAGAGCCGGATCGCAGGTGGTTGGTGCACAGGGTTATGAATTGATCTCCGACGCGGGGAGAGCTAATAAATATGATTTAGGATGAAAGGCGCCGTGTAAATGCTCGCGATGTTGTTATTACTGTTCTCATGCACTTTATTATTTTTAAATTGTGCATCCTTTTAAGTAGATTATTTGTTCGCCACAGTCTCCATTATATCTAAGCAAAGCATTCACAGAAATTTCTAAAACCTTTTCATTTCTCTCTGTAGGTTGTTGTTTCGTAACATTTTATACAAGAAAAGCTGCACTTGAGGCCCAGAATGCACTGCACAATATTAAAACTTTACCTGGGGTGAGTCGGTTTACTTTTGTACCAAAATCACTTTATTGCTTGAAAATGGTCCTTTCAACTGAAGGTTCTAGTGATGGGCTCTTAGTGCCAAAAACGACTTTGGTCTTTTGAGGAGTGTGGGCTGACCCCTGCAGCAGCCCGACCAGCTGGCCGGCCCATAAAGGAGCTGGCATTAATGCTGACAGTGTGTCCCCTGGTTAGAAAATCAGAGTGACCCCACGGGGTCGCAGCTGCTGCCAAAGAGTATCGGGTGGGCTAAGATTTTAAAAGGGAGGGGAAAAAAAAAAAAAAAAGCCCAGCACACACAAGGGAAGCAAATGGGAAAGGAAAAAGCTTTTACGCACCAGGAGCCCCTTTTCAGACTCCGTCCTAAGATTCTCTTTTGAAAGGACAAAATGTACCCTGTACGGCCGTAATGTTAAACCTCCTAATGGTTTCTGAACAGGCAGCGGTGGTTAACAAAGTCGATGTTTTAATGCGCGATTTGAGGCTTCGTGTTGACAGAGAACAGAAGAATACGAAGCTTATTACCCCCCCCTTTTTTTTTCCTGTTTCCTTCCCGGTAATATTTGATGATGAATGTGATTCCCTAGAAGTGAGATGATGTTGCCTGTAGCCGCTTCGTCCGAATGCATTATTTTTGTGACAGTCTTATCTAGTGCATGCTGCTATGAATTCTCCTATGCCATTTGGATATTTTCCCCATTGGCCCAAATATCAATGCCCAGTTAATTCAATGTCATAATGATGTGTGTTGGTGATCTGAAGAACCTGTGGTAAGCAGTGCAATGGTAATGGTTGTATCGACAACAACGGAAGAAAGTTAGCATAAAGGCCCCTCACGATTTCAGGGTGTAATTTTCTTTGTCATTTAGCTGCGTCTGTAGAGGGACGCACACTCACATGCATTTAATTCCCCCACGAGCCCCAGAAAGAGAGCATTTGTTTCATTCACCTTCGATCCATCGAAAATGTTATAACATTCGCAGTGGCGAGATACTCAACAGAAGGTCTTCCGAACGTTAGTTTCTTTTTCACCCAAAAGGAACAAATGGTGAGCTTTGGCCTTGAGTCACGCCGCTGTGGTTTCCGCTCTGCGTGTGAGCACATCGGAGGGGAGAGGGTTCAGGAAAGCGAGTGTGTGCGATGAGAATTCACTCTCCCCTCTGAATATGACGACTGCGTCTTCCTGAAGCTTCCAAGGCGCTTTTGAGTAAGGCGGCTTTTAGTAGGTCGAAATGTTTTTGGCTCAGTGACTTTAAAAAAAAAAAAAGGTAGCGTTTCAGTTCCATTTTCTATACAAATGGGATTTTTCTAACGTAAATTCTAGGAGGTCGGAGTGGTACCTCATGTTATCTAAGGAAGCAACCGAATACCCACTGGCTCAGCCAGTGACAGAAAAAAATAATTTTTGTTTCCCAGGCTCCTAAATCAAACCCAAAGGCCACTCTGTATTTTTTCTCTCAAAAAAAAAATAATAATAATAAAATAATAATACTTTATACTAATCAGCACACAACGTCCCTTCTATGTGTGTTTGAGGGGATATTTGAACCGACGAGTTGTCATCTGGCATTTAGGCTACATTGATGCCCCCTCACATCCCATTTTCAGTTGATGCAGAGCCTGGTTAAGGTGACCCCGTCGCCCCCAGCAGAATCACAGCCCCCAGCACGCCAGCGTCACACGTGGACACGCGCTCAGGAAACCCAGGGTCAGTGTGACGAGCGGGCCACGTAGGGAAACCCGTGAGTGACGGATGTGTGCGCTTCTGCTGGGGACGTCCTACTCTGACCCTTCCCTTAGGAAACAAGTAGCATCTTCCGTACTTAAAACAGAAACGTCGGCCATGTCTTCCTCATCTGAATGATTCCCTAGGCAGAAGTCAGGGTTGTGAGACCCATTTATTTATTAAGAGGCTCGGAACAAATGGTTTGTGGGTCATTTTTGGTTTTCCTTTCTTTGGCCAGCTCAGTTTCATAGGCCCCATTACTTGAGTCAGGTTAACTGAGAATTTTTTTGAGAAGTCGCGGCTGATTTGCAGACTCACGGCCTGCACACCGCGATCAGGCCGGGGGCAGCAGAGTTCCACATCTCGCGCTCGTGTTTGGCTGTGTCTGACAAACATCACCCCAAACAGCTACAGGGGAGAGCATGAAAGGGCTTTCGTTCAGCTGTGTGCGCCTTCTCGGTGGACAGGAAGAAATGGGACCAGACATGAAAGATTCATGCACGTTCTCAGGGAAAAGAAATATTACAGGGTGCCTTGCTGTTTGATTACAAGCCTTGGAATTAGTCAGCATTTCCATAATTCTAAACCAATATACACCTGTTTTCCCACTGTGCTGTGAAGGCACAACTTAATTTAACAGGAGCCCTGCTGTGCCCCGTTTCTCATTAAATACCAAGTGAGTTCGGTAATTTAAAGTTGTACCACTACTATTTTAACTGGTTGCCTTCATATTATGAAATTAATAAGAAATTAATGATGCACTTTGCCATATGCCTTTAATAGCTTTCCGAATAAAAATAAAAGGGATAAAGAAAAATGCATCACCAGCTGACACTTTAAAGCTCTCCTGCTTGTAATCATTCTCCTGTGGATAAAATCCATCAAAAAGGCACTTGCTGCCTTTTTTTTTTTTCCTAAAGTGTCCAAAACATTCAATTTAAAACAAGATCAAAGAGCACTGGATGTTGGGGTTCTTTGGTTCTCCAATGGGGTTTTTTTTTTTCTATTTTCTTTTGTAGTTAGTGTTTGGTATCATATGGAACTTTTATCATGCGACCAAACTTGAATGTTTAGGGATCATCTTTTCTTTCTTTCTTGAGGGAAACAAAGAACGTGCTTACTAGGGAGAGGGGAAAACACCAGTGGGACTCTCTCCATCGTGCGGTTAACTGCATCCGCCCTTAGATTTTCACGTGGAGACGCCCTGCCTCCCGCGCCACGTGTAGATTTCAGAGACCCTTTCCGAGGAGGCCACGGGGCGAGGGGCAGGGGATCGGGCCGTACTCAGCCGTGCAGGGTCACTGAGACCCCCTTCCTCAAGCCATTCTCTTCCCGCATGACCGGGTCTCACATCCTCGGAAATGGCTCAACGCGAATCCCAGAAACAAATCCTTAGAAATAAAGGCAGCAAATTCAACAGCGCAACCCAGAGAGCGAGGAATGGGAGGCGGGGTCGTTTCTCTGGTTCGGTCGTGTTCTCATCTGGAAATGGGGGCTTGACGTGCGAGCAGCAGGCCCTGTTTATGACCGGTTTTGCTAGATTAACAAAGCGGCGATGATTATTGAGTGCCTGCTGGGTACCAGGCACACGTGTGGGCAGGCCCGTTCCTCCCAGGTGGCCTTTGAGTGCACTTTCTCCAGAATCGTCCCCCGGTGTCCTTTAATAGTCGAATGCTGGGGTTTAAGCTCTGCCGATCACGCGCGCGCACACACACACACACACACACACACACACACACACATACACACACTTTGCACACTGCGACCATGTCTGCTCAGGGAGGGCTACCTGATGAGCGGCTGTGTGTGGTGCACAATTGTTGGACTGACCCTCTGCACAGCTGAGCCATTGTGTCCGTGGGTCAGCTTCGGTCGCGTGTGCTTGGAGGGGACAGCAGACCGGCCTCGGTGTCCTTTCCTTTGTTTGGTGTTTCAGGCGGGCACAACCTAACGGGTAGAATTATTCAGTAGAACCGTCATCGTCCGCCATTGCATCTCCCAGAGAGAGCTCCTCGGAAAGGCAACGTGCAAGATTCATTTTGTTTTCGCTGACCTAATTTAGCTTAATTAAAAAATAAAACGAAGGCCTTAATTGAGGCACAGAACAACTATACCAGGATCTCTTCAATAATCCAACATCAGGGCCAGATACCCCCGTGCCAGTGATCGCACTGTGCCTCATGTCATTCTTTTTTCAAGGTCTTAACACACATTGTCTCTAGCAATAAGGCATTTTGATTGAAAATCTACAGCAGTACCATTAGAGCATCCACTGTATAAATTAATTTAATTAAGGATGTAATAACAGAGAGGGATACAGTTTTGAAAAAGCCCTTAAATTCTAACAGCAAGGAGGAATCCGTGGAATCTAAATGTCTTGTAAAATATTAATTGCGAATTTCTTCCAGACATTTTCTCTGAATACGCCTTTCTCCGTTCCTTTTTAGAATCGCTACCGGTTTTATTAAATGCAGTTTATATTAAGGAGTTACTGCCCTAAGAGGACGTGGGCCGGGAGCGCTCCATCTTGGCGGTGGCGTGCTGAACGGCGTCTTATAACAACGTGCCGTGTAAGCAGGGACTACACGTAGACTGAGATATAAAAACAAATGAGCCCGATCCCGTAGGAGGAAGCCGTCAATAAAACGGCCCCTTGGGACAGGTGTGCTCACCCACACGAAGTCAACGAACCCCTTCCTGGCTCGCCCTGGAGGGGACCATTCACCTGTGTGGGCAGGCGCCTTTTCTCCCAGGTGGCCTTTGCGTTAACGCTCCCTAGAATCGTCCCCCTGCGTCCTTTAACGGTGGAATGCTGGAGTTTAATATTCTTTCAGTAAACAGCGTGGCCCTCACTGGGACCAAATTCAATTTGTCCATCGTGATGCATTTCGAGGTATTCATTTTCTCTGAACCACCTCTTCTAATCATTAATATGTATTTAATGCCTTTGTTCTCAGAGTCACGATGGTCATTATTGTATCATTACCGGTATCATCATTTCTGTCAGAAAAGCTCTGAAACCCCATGTCATCATTTCATGGCAATTTCCCTCAAAACCATCTCATTGGAATCAAAGCCTAACTAGGTCAAACTAGATAAAGTGTGTTTCTCAGATGATGCTTTTTATTTAAAATTGCTGTGAAAAAAAAAATAGCCAAAACATCTATACAAAAAGGTTTAAGTCCTCAAAGTCATATACTGTGTAGAACATTCATATCCTCATTCAACAAATATTTATCGAATCTGGATTGTTTTCCAGGCGGTGTTCTAGGTACTGGCGAACCATGCCTCTTAGAGCTGACTCACCAAACACAGAGCCAGCCACCGTGCCTATAGTTACACATGGTTAGCATTTAATACATAACTCTGGGACAGTCAATGCCAGAATGGGTTAGTTTTATAAAATAGTTCCAGAGGAGTCAGGTTTTATTCCAAAAATGATCATTCTGCCCACCAGTATTCCAGATGCTCCAAAATATAACATAAATGTGGATTTTTTGTATTACATGTGTATGCATTGATATCATTCGTTTCATATACACAGGTCTGTGTGTTAATTATATCTCTATAGACGTACAGTTAGATTAACATTTGCACATCCCCATGCAAATATCAGTTCAGTCAAAGAAACACCGGAAGATGGACCCCATTTTCTCCTTGGTCTGCCAGCATACTCTTAGTTACTCGGTGGCCATGTTTCTTTCTGGCTTTAGCCGTCATCAGCTATCTCGGTTACTTAATGTAACTCTTAACGTTTGTCTCTCTGCTTTGAATCAGGATCATGGCGAATTCATAACATATGTAGGGCCCTTGAGAATGGCCGTTTAATGATGATAATCCTGACTTCTGCCTCCTTAACAGAAGGGTGGGATCTGAATGAGATATAAGTACAGGTTTCTGAGCCCGCAAAGAAAAGTACTTATAAAACCTTGTTTCTACCTGACAGTTTCCGTAGGTAGGAACGCCCGCTCCTTAAGCAGCAGCCCAACACGTCACGCAGACTTGTTCGCGTGAATATAATGCTCAAGTCTCAGGGAACTGGAAGCCAAACAGAAAGTAGGGCCTTTCCCGTAAGATGACTTTTAAACGGACTTGAAGGAGAGTGCCACAGGGTAGCCATGACGATGCCCTCGCCCAGCCCAGGAGCCAAGGTGGTGTGGAGAAGGGCTCCCGGCCGAGAACAGCCCCACGTGGGACTCAGCCGGGTGGCAGAGTAGCCAGCCAGCTCATCGGGAAGACCCGAGAGAGAAAGGTGGAAGGTGGAAGAAACCCTTGGCCCATTGGTGCCCAGTCTGTAGGCCCAGGCCCCCGAGACCTGGGGAAGCTTGTTTTAACCCTTCATAGACCACTGGAGGCTGTCTTCCGCCCTCCGTGAAGTTATCCATGACACCCCAAGAGAGGACTCTTATGCTTCGGCCTGGCAATCAGTTCAGTAACTTTGATGTACAGTTAGTTATTTGTGTCTCTGATGAGCTGATTGAAAAACTAGTTACTTTTAAAATATGGCCTACTCAGTGCAAGGAAGTCTATAGGAGAAAAATTAATGAGCGGGGGTCCTTGGTGAAAACTTAAAAATGGCTGAGCCCAGCGGCCCAGCCAACACAGGGTTAAAGGGGGGGCAGCTACACCCCTTTTTGCTCACAACTCACTGGAGCGCCTACTGCTTTGTTTTGCAAACAGTGTAGTCTCAACTACATACCTAACTGGTAGGATCAAGCACATACCTAATTGGTAGGACCGTTGTGACAGTTAATGAGAGCAGGTGTGCAAATGACCTGGCACAGATGCCTGGCCAGATGTGCAAGATCACCTTCTGTCCTTGTTTGAGGAGTACTGGCACCTTACTGTTATGTGAGGGCGTGGCACAGTGGGAAAAGGAAGTGTGAGTTAGATTTCAGAGACGATCGTGTCTTCATGACACTTCAAGTTTAAATTGGGAATGTTGCGTTCACTTACGTACATACACCTCAGTTCCCAAGAGATTTGAGAAGATTTCTAAAGAAGATTTTGGAAGGAATAGATGATGTCGTGAACTTATGAAAATGGAATTGAGAGGGATTGTAATAGTCAAATGAAAGGGGAAAAAAGTTTGAAATCAAACGGCAATATGCCCATATTCTGTCCTCAGAGCGTGTGGTCTCCGTGAGGGTTCAGCCCCTGAGAATATTGCTGTTGTGCTGGACAGAACTGGACTCTCCCACATGTGGGCGGGGCTCATCTCACGAGACAGTGTCCAGCCAAAGTGGGCTGTCCAGTTCAGAACCGTGAGCTCTAGACCACAAGAACATACAACAGGAATGCACTGTTGTTCCGTTGTAACGTTAATGAGATGCTGTGGGAGCTTTCTTCTTATATATATCAGTGAGGCTGTGGTAAAACTGGTCTCGTTATATGTCGTTCTGCTTAAAGTCACAGAACTTATTGGTGACATCGAGGACTTCCTGTAGGACCTGGATAGGTACAGAGAAAGCTCTCCCCGGAACCCCAAGGTTCTTCCCCGCCCACCGAGAAAGGGTGTCTGGGCTAAAGGAAGGGAGGCCGGGATCAGCGGGAGGCTAGGACCCCACCACCGGACCAGATCTGGTGTGGTCCAGTACAGGGAAGCGTCCCGGCCACAAGGAGGGAGGCAGACAGCGAAGGGAGAGTCATGTATCCTTCAGTGCTTTCAGTCATAAACTGTCATCATACACAGAAAGTCCACGGAATATTATGACATGAGCCATCAACGTTGTTTGGATAATAAAGCCATATTTCGAGGCCATATCATTACTGATGGGATACACAATAAACAGTGCTTGCGGGAGACTGCAGACGGGGACACTGTGACAAATGCGCTCCTATACTCACTTGTTTCTCGCTGTCACCACTTCCCGTCAGTACTCAAGACACACATTTGTGTTGTCATTCTCTCTTCCACCAGCACTTAAAAATGCTTGGAAGTCTGTCCTTTCCTCATCTGCAGAACAGAGTGGTTGGCTAAGTGATTTCTGAGAGTCCTTCTCAGTGTTTTAAAACTCCTCCCCTTCCATGCGTTGCCTGCAGAAATGTCCTATCTAATATAAAAAACCTAGGCGGGTAGGTTGGGTAGGTGGGTAGATAGATGGACAGATAGATAATAGATCGTAGAGAGAGATAAGGAAGTAGATAGATAGGTAAGCGGGCGGGTGGGTGGCCGGGTAGATGATTAGATAAATAGGAAGGTAGGTAGGTGAGTGGGTGGGTTGATAGATTAATCGATAGATTTATGTGACTTCACTTGCTTCAGGTGTTGTTTAGTCATTTTGAAGCACGTCCTTTAGTCAAAGCTGGACCATCCAGGCTCGGCCACCCACTTTGAGAGTCTCTGGACATCTGTGTCCCTCCCCTCCGTGGCTGAGGACCCGCAGGGAGCTTAGCACTCATAATGTCTGCACCAGAGCACAGAGAAAAGGAGGAGAAGGTGACGAACTCTGACAAGTCATTGTGATCCCTTGCTTGTAGCCTCGGTGTGATAAGTACGTACGCGTGTTCAACCTGATGAGGTTTCGGGATTATTCGTGGCTTTCTTTCATCACTTTGATTTCTGTCCCCAGTGCCCATGGATCCGTGAGTCGCCTGTGTCTGTAGACAGCTTTATAGTGTTGTCCGTTTGCTACCCCTTCTAAAAATGTTTCGGGTGATGCATTGACAGCGTTCACCTCGTTACGCTGAGGACGCCAAGGTGCTGGATGATTGAATTAACTTCCCTGACCTCCCCTGGCAAAGCCGGGACCCACCTGGAATTAGAAGTCACAGCTGCGAACACGCCCCTGTAGCTCGGCCTCCTGGCGGTGGCTTTCAGCACAAAATTCACCGCGTCTTAGGGAGCGGGGGACACGGCTTAGGAAATCAGCACAGCACAAAGTCCCTGTAAAAGCAACTACTCCTTGCTTGCCCGCCTGTTAGGCACCGTCTGCAGGCTCCGGGACTGCATGTGAACTCACAGCTCCACGAGGCATGTGTCGTAACGCCCCGTTTACTGATCAGAACGCGCAAAGTCAAAGAGAAGGAGTGACTTGTCCAGGGTCACACAGCTGAGAGTTGGTAGACAGTCAGGGTCAAACCAGCATCTCTGGCCTCTGACACCGAGGGACTGTCCACTCCGCTGCTCACGGGGAGGGACCTTGTTGGTCCTAGGTTTTTCCTCAGGGGCCCTCCAGCTGGAATTCCCCCCTCCAAATAGTGCCCCGCCCAATAGTGCCCTTGCTTCACTGAGAAGCTCCGAGTGACCACACCTGCTGTTGTCAGAGCTGCCCTAAAACAAGTCAGATTTTCAGCTCGTCCACTGCGACCAGCCGCGTTGCACGGTGAGCCACCACAGGGCAGAGCCTCCGGCCGGGGCTCAGCCAAGCAGACCTGCCTAGACGGCAGCTGGCGCTCCCTCCCCTTGCCCCCGAGTCAGGCCCGCCACCACACAGCGCACAGCACACAGCTTCACCCCACACGAGCACAGCGCACAGCTTCGCCCGGGGCGTGAGAGTAGCCCTCCCGCACGGGCAGAGGTCACGCATGCCTCGGGGGTGTGAGGGGGCCAACCCCAACTCTGGGGGAGTGCCAGATCGAGGTCGCCCTCACTGTAAGAGTCACTGCTCTGCCAGAGTGGCTACCGATGCAGCCCCTCCCCTCAGGAGCGTCGCTTTGCCAGCCTCAGCCCGTCGACATCCGTGTGGTCAGGGGCTCTGTCACACACACGTGCTTTCAGTCCCAGCCTGCAGCCGGCATTCTGCCGTCCCGGCTCCATCCAGCCGTCCACCGGCCCCCGTTTCTCCGTCTCCCATCCATAGGGCAGACGAGGGCCAAGCTCGTCTCCTCATCTTGGAAGACGAAGCATGAACCCTGTCACTGGCCACCCGAAGCACCAAACAGCAGGACCTCAAGCAGGCTGTGGCCGCGGCCTGGGGGTGGGGGACACGCAGGAGTGCCAGCCTCCCCCGTCACCACACCCTGCTCCCGGTGGGGCTGGGGCCTGCGGGGACAGCGGGGACAGTGGGGCTGGCCCCTCCCTGTGTTGGGGAGGGAACTGCCGTCTGGGCAGTGAGGTCTGCGTGGTCCCCAGACAGCCCGAAGCCCTTGCTTCTGGAAACGAGGGACCCAACTCTCCCCCACAGACACAAGCACTGAGAGATTTGCAGCCAACAAGATGGGACTGTACACACAGTAGCAGAGTCAGGGGCAAGGGGACCGGGTCGCTGGGGTCCCAGAAGCTCAGGTGTTGCGTGTCTCCGTGTCCCCATCACGGTGCGGTGTCTGCGTCGGCGTGCACGCAGGCACGGGGCCGTGTGCGGGAGGCTCACACCCCCAGCCCCCGCCGCCATGTGCTGGTTATGGGAGCAGGAGCTGGGGTGCCGTGTGACCCCCGATGCTTGCGGCCGGCCCAGGAGCACAGGGATCTCCAGGCCCCCACTGCTGACATCCGTGCGTTCCGTCAGGGACAGGAAGGCTCAGTGAGAGGAAGGGCTGCGTCCCCTGGAAATGCACCCCCAGCCCTGGGAGGGTAGACCGAGCGATTGTGGGTCGTTAGCGTGTGTTTTAATGGTAAAATTCCGCATTTGCTTGCGCCTGCCTACACACGTCCTGTGTAGGCATTTCCTCAGAAGGACATATATTTAAACGCATATCAGGAAACTGCCAGATGTTTTCTGTTAAGTGGTTGTGGGCTCCAGTGTAGGGTGGGGTGAGTTGTCAACGAGTCGTGGGGATTAGGAAGTAGAGAATTAATGGCTGTCAGTGCGTGTGTGTTTTAAATGCTGGTATGAGGTCGGAAGAGTAATTCGAGAACTCCAGGAGTCGTATGTGTCTAGCCCATTTCGGTTCTAAATACGTTTTCACTCCATGACTGACATTATTCAGTGGCTTTCAGAATCTAGGTAATTTTAACCAATAACTGTAAATGTTCAATTAGTTAAAATAATAGTAATTGTTAACATTATTTTTTAATGCTTACTATGTCTTAGGCACTCTGCCAAGATTTTTATATGCACCTGACCTCGTGTAAAGAATAATACACTAAGAAAATAACAGAAGAGTAAATAATAGTTTATTTTTCACTAGGGTTGCCTTTTCAACTAGAATGTTTTTGCTCTAAACCCAAGAGAATTAAAGGAGCTATGACTGTTAGAGGAAATTTCTCTGACAAATCAGTGGTTATCTCTTATGGCTAATGATGGGCCTACTCCTACTGGCTACGCTGTAATGTAAAAAATAACTGTCAGCTAACTCAGCCTCACTTCACCCCGTCATCCTAATCTATTGCTAATGTCCGATTTATGATTTACCGATATTTATAAGCGATCACTTCAACAAGAAGAGGATTTTGATGATTTCTATCTTACATTTTTTTCTGCAGCTTATAGAAGCCTTAGCTCCTAAAAAAAAAAAAAAAAAAAAAAAAAAAAACCAGCAGGGACCATTGAGTCATGTATTAAAGAACCCATCACTGAGTTACTTAAATCACACCTGAGTCCAGGTATAAAACTCGTGGAGGTTATTATCAGAAATCGGGTATCGTCACTGAGGAAACTAGGAGTCCCAAACAGGCAATCCGGGGGCCAAGTCGAGCCCCTTTCCGGTTGGTTGAACGGTGTTCCCTGGGCCCCAGAGGAAGAGAAGGCCTGTGGAGGAAGACGGACCAGATCTCGTCACAGGTCGCACACCGGAGGAGCCACGAGTTTGTAGAAATGACACCGTCCAGCGCCCTCACTTCATCGACGAGGAAACCGACACGCAGAACGGCCGGGTGACGTGCCGAAGGTCACACGGCCACTCACTCCGTGGTGGGGTCGGATACCGACTCACGTCTCCGAACTCGGAGCCCGTGGCTCTTTTTGGCAAACGACGCCCCCACCGTTGCTCTGCGGGGTGATGCCAAACGCGTCATTTTGAAGAACGGGTTTCGGTGCAAACTGCCAGGCTGTCCGTGGCGTCACGCTCCGTGATGTGAGTTCGGGGTGAACAAGGCGATTGTTTTTATCAGCTCTGAGAACGACCCAGAGAGACAGCACTGATATCCTTCCTATCCGTTTCCCTAAAACGGTACATGAACTAGATGAATGCGTGAAGAAGTGGTAAAGGAAAAAAAGGAAAGTGGTCTGAATAGTCAAGTACATTCGCATCTACAAAAAGGGCGGTGATCTGCATCCCTACCCAGACTCACTGGGGGGCTTCTGAAGCCACCTGTGGCCAGGCCACACCCCGGGCAAGTAAAATAAGAGCCTCTCCAGGAGGGAGCCTGCATCAGTGCTTTTAGAGTTGCCCAGGTGATTGCAGAGATCAAGCAAGTTTGAGAATGACTGTTGGGAGGACAGATCTTTATCGATGCACAGGGTTAGGTGAGGATCACCTTGGTTCCTTCCCCCACTGTTCACCTGGCTGTATGTGGACACCCTCATCCGATGACTCTCTGCCCACAAGCAGCGCACAGCCTCGCTACTCCCTGCAGTCCCCGGTCCGGCAGCCTCGGCGTCATCCGGAACGTGCTAGGAGTGCTGGCTCTTGGGCCCCGCCCCTGCCCCGCGTGGAAACTGGACCCCTGGGCGATGCCCATGCAGAGCAGGTTGAGAAGCCCTGTTCTGTAGGCACAGACCACACCAGCGCTGCTCCCTGGGACGTCCCGGGGACGCCTGTCGCAGCTCGCTCTGAGACAGTGCGCACACGTGTGCGTGTGCGCCTCTGGGAGCCATCAGATCGATGGGTCCTCTCCCCAGTGCTCAGGGGGGCAGAGCCCCGCTGTGCCCCATCACCCTGTGGATATGCCAGAGAAGCTGGGACAGGTGAAGAGGAAAGAAAGAGGTACATAGAGGAAGAGGTCTTCTGCTCGCCAGCATCTTTGTTTTCCATCCCGTGAACACTCTGAGACCTGGTAGAAAATCTCACAGGAATGAGACTTATGCAGACTTAATACGTCCCAGTCTGTAAGAGGATGAACGGACTTGGTGCTATTTTAAGCACAGTGTTTTTCTTTTTTCCTGGCCAGAAGAAGCTCATCCCAAGGCAAGGGGAGCAATTTTCTGTCACAAAGAGTTAATCCGTAATGCTCAGCAGCCTGGTCCCACCTGGCAGAAATCACAGGCGTGTAGAGTCCCTGCTGGTTCGTCCAATTCCTTACCAGGCTTTTATCCCCTTTCTCTTGATATCCACAGCCCAACAGACTATGGCTGACAAAGCAAACGTAGCTGTCACATGAGTGGCAGGGTGGACTGTTCTGTCTCCTAAAAAGGAATGCTTTAGCACGGGTGTTTCCGCAGTTCGGGAGACTCGAAGGGAATGTCATCTGCCCCAAAATTGTGAGATTTCCCCCTGAGTGGGTCCCTGTCTAACTGTCCTTGCTTCTTGAGGATCTGGAGATGTTTTTCACATTTTGGGTTGATATTTAATCACTTGAAGTACAGCAGACGTCCTGGACAGCAGCCCCTACGCACGAAGTCCTTTGTTACCAGCGTTTGCCCGAGTCACAGCTCTGTCTATCAGACCCGCCCCAAAATGCAGCCTGCAGCTTGTTGACCACATAAGAAGTGGAAAGTGAGCAGAGGAGCTGGATGGGACCGGGAGGGACATGGGGTGGGACAAGAGACAGTGTGTGGCCAGAGGGAGAAGCTCGGTGGGACCTGCCGAGGGTTTGGGACCTGAGCAGAATTGTGGACCCAGGAGGAGTCTGCCCGTGGAAGAGAACGACCCCCAGGCTGCTGTCGCTACGTGAGGCGGGACCTTGGGTTCACGGTTCACGTTGCTTGTCACAACCTGACGACTGGGCCCTGAAAACCCCGTCAGCCGAGCGTGTGCACGGATGATGCCTTTCCCGCTCGCATTTTTATATCCCAGCGTCTGACTGGAGCTGAACTAACAGATTTGGGGGAGTTAAAAAGTTGCTTCTGCTTCTTAGCTGTGCACTTTCAGAGGCCGATAAATTCTGTCTTCTCATCGCTGTGCACATGCCTTTGAGTCACGTGACTTGCGTCCCCTCACCCTTGGCCGTGGAGAGAATGAGAAGGTGGTAACCCAGAGGGCGGCAGGCTCCAGTGGTCGGTCAGCGTGTCAGTGAAAATGAGTCCTCGACACGCAGCTCCGCTGACTAACCGCGAAGTCCCCTTGGCGCTTGGAAAGGTGGCGAAGCGCCATGCCGAGGAAGCTTCAGCCTTCAGGACACACCTGTATTATGTCGTAGCCCCTCACATCCGTGGGTGGGGCAGGGGACACGGGAGCATGTTTTGCATTCCAGTCGGGGATCTCAAAGCCAACCGTGCCAAGGGCCCAGCACCTCGAAGTCTCGAATGAACCATGCGTGCCCTTCGGTCTCTGACGGTGTTTGGATGGTTCAGGGTAATGGTTCCGATTCTTGGGGTGAGTTCCCAGGCACATTGTCTTGGCTTTGACTGTCTCCTCTAACCGTGATACGCTCTTCAAGTTCATGGTAATGCAGACGTTAAATGTGTTCAGTGGCGATTTTTCAATAGCTTAACTTGGAAAGGAAATTTTGCTTAGACTTACACAAAATTCTAAATAACGAAAGAGTAAACACACCAGCTGGCCAGACACGATATCAGTCTAGGAAAAGGAAGGCTGGCTGTGGCCGAAAGCTCGGGACAGCGAGGAAGCTAGATTAGTGGAGCGTAAGCGGACATATAAGGACATCTCAGACTGTGCCTTCCCCACGCCCTCAGTACAGCGGAGGGAAGGTACCAACGGCGTGCTCTCTCCCCGTAGAAAGGATTTTGATGGTTTTCATAAGGACAGCAAGCGAGGAACTCTGCCCTAAACGCTGACGTGCCCGGGGTTCTGCTTTCACCCCTTTCTTCTCACGCCACATGACTGCCTTAGGTCTCACGGGGTCCATTGTCTCCTGTTACCCAAGCCTCGATCTTGAGATTGGACTTTTTTGCTAAGCCCCAAACCTCGATATCCACTGTCTGCTCCCGGGAGGTCCGTCCAGATGGCCCGCAGGATATTCCAGGACCTAAGTCATCTTACCTCACAAACTGGGTCCTCTGCACGCACTCCCTGTCTGCGGGGGGGAGGGCGGGGTGGCCCACCAGGACCGGAAGCTGTCATCCCGTGGGGCATCTCCTCTTCCTGCGCCTCCCCTTTCTGTGGCCCGTTTCCAGTCCCCGAGGGACTCCTGCTTCTGCCTTCTCTCTAGAACTCTGCCCTCTCTCAGGTGGGACTTACCAGTTGTCATCACAGCTACTAAAGGAGCAGACGGCCTGAGGGGACTTTCGAAGTCAGCCCTGTGGTACCTGCACTCGTTAGTCCTCCAGATGCTTTTGAGATCAGAAGAGGAGGGGTGGCCTTACAGGCGGGACACGGGGAGTTAGGCGTCACACTCGGCACACTGCGGGCACGCGTGAGTGCCATTGCACTTTGTCTCGTGGCAGGACAAGGGTGCGACTGCTGAGTCTTCAGGGTGAGGCAGGAAGCCCGTACTATGTCCCCTTTTTCCCCAACTTCCCTGACACGCTTCCTTCCCCTCCCCCGCCCTGCCTTCCAGCCATGGGACCCACACGAGTGATGTCCCACACTTTCAGGAAGGTAGAATTAAACACGCCTCCACTGTAGCCCACTGCGGCATGTGCTGAAATTCAGCCTGTCACCCGCTGCGTTTTATTCCCCCCGATTGTTTACACCTCAGCCGCTTCCATGGTAAGCCCCAAATTCCTTGAAGAAAGGGAGCATTCTGAGAGCCCAGAATAATCCCCCACCTCAGGTGCCGCTCAGCAAATGTCTGCTGACTGAACGAACTCCCGAGGGCAGCTATTATTCATGCTCAAGGGGTCTTACAGCTGGCAGGGCGGAAGTGGGAGGTGGGAAGGTGGTCTCAACACCTTCATTCCCCAGCATAATCCCTTTGGTCAGGTACACCCCTGCTCGGTGAGCTAGAAGCACAAAGTGAGACACGAACATGAGTAGTCACAGGTGCTTTTTACTCCAGTGTCATCCTTAAATGCCTTAGGTAAATGAGTGCTTGTACTCACGCAGAACTTTACAGTTTGCTGTGTACCTTCACATACGTTACCTGGTTCGCTCCCCATAACCGTGCAGAGAAAGGATGATTCTCTGGTATACACGACCCTTGCTGTCAGAAATGATAAGAGCGTGTGAGGCTTCAGGAGATCAGGTGGCTTAACTGTAGGTACTTGCAGTCAGCAAAGCCAAGATTCAAAGCCGGACCTTATGATTCTCACCGTGGTGGTGATCTTTCCATGCAAGACGCACATGAGGCAGCTCAGGTTTCCAGAAAGAAACCGTCGGAAGGTTTGCCACTGCGGATCAGGTGCCGTCAGGGAAGCGTCCTTCTTTTATTTCCCTCCTATAAAATTTCTCCCATCTCCTTGACCCTTGTGTCCCCTTTCCATGTCTGTTTGCCTTCGCCATTTCAACTTTGGTTCCGTGCCTTCTATTCGAAGGCCTACGTCTTGAATTTGATCTTTAGAAGGCCGAGCTTCGGGATAAGGGTATTTATAGAACCATCAAACCATCATCATTTCCCCGAGCTCTGCCCACAGTCGTTCCCAAAGCTGGTAAACCATCTCACGCCTTTGAGTAGAAGGTGGAAATCAAAATGCTTAAACTCAGACGCAGAATTAGCAGCCCTGGAGGAGGGAGCTTCATCTGGCAAGCCATCAACTGAAGTTTCGTACGACGGCAGATGAGATGAATAAATATAGCTGCTAAAAACAATATCAGATGTCTCGCTCAGATGTTTAATGGATTTGCATTTTAAACACGAGTAATATGAAATAGCCCTTAAGGCATTTTGTCAAACTTGCCATCTATTTTTAGTAAGGGAATATATATTTTTTTTCACCCAGCCTTCTTTCTGAGAGAGAGAGAGAGAGAGAGATACTTAATCATTTTTGCTTAAACATGATTAAGAAAGGAATATTACACCAGTTATCTGCTTTCATTCATTTAGTACAAATCCCAAAGGCCACAGAGGTAGTTAAATAAATAAATAGAAAAAGACTGCTGAGTGAGCTATGGTATTTATTTGTCTGTTGTAAATGAAGTTGTCATTCCTAAGCCAATCAAATCATGCATTTTTTATGAGAGGTTGCAACTCACAGAGAGATGGAAATGTTAGACACTAATTAATAAACGTGGCTGGCAAAGCAACGACTCAGGACTCAGAAGCTAAGCTACGGAGGGGAGGGGGATCGTTGGAATACGCAATCCAGTGAGCACTTTCCTGTTGATTTGATGGAACGCCTTACATCCTGTCAGAAGTTCCAAGATAAAATACAGTTGGCTTAAGTTTTCCAAGTTAGTTTTGAAGCAGAGATTTTAAAGATTTGCTTGTTATAGGAGTATGCTTGTGGTGGCTTTCGTTTGCCTTACACTTGAAAGAAAACTAGAGATTGCTGGATAAAACAGCACTAATCTTAACAGAGCATGGAAGCTGCTAAGAATGGATGAGGGGTGCTCACCAAATACCCATCAATTCCACAGTTGGCGTAGAGGGCAGCATCGTTTTAAGTCATCCAATAAATGTTTAATTGAACTTGAACAACTCGTAAATATTGCAGACGAATCACTGGCAAGCTCTCCAGACCTTACAGAGGAGAGAATTCTGCATGAATTGAGCTTTCGGGGCTTTTTATGAGTCACGTGATAAGAAGAAAACGCAGTCCCACCGCTGTGTGAGCTATGAGGGGGTGACCATGTGAAATTGTCTTTTCATCTACAGCCATGGCAGTTTCACATGAGCCAACCTGATAACTCGACACGTAGGCGTTTCTGTGTAACAAAGATGCGGTGGTTATTGTTGGCAACGGAAATCGGGTGTTTCCACGTATCAGGAGGGTCATTATTATGCTTCTCTGTGGATGAGCGTATGGCAGAAGCTCCAGTGGTAGGGAGTTGCCCAAGTTGACTGGAAGAGAAATGTAGAGCTGTCATGTGATATAAGAGAAGGTCATTTGGGGTCAAAGCATGGAATTCCTGGAAAGACAGGCAGAGGAGCTGGAATTTAATTTGGCAGATCATGGAAAGTTTTTGGGCGAGGGAGAGGTACGATTAGACCTGAGTTTTAGGTTTCAAGGGCAGAGGTGCGTATGGTGGCTTGGGAGGCAAGTGCCGGAAGTGGGGATCTGAGCAGGAATGGAATGCTCGGGAGGTTAGCAGCGGTGGAAACAGGAGTAGAGAAGAAAAAGAAACTTAACGAAGACAGATCTAAACTGAGACTTCCAGGAGGAAGAAAAGTGAGCAAATGTAGGGCCCAGCCAGAGTGTTGCGGGAGGGGGCTGCCACCATGTGATGCTCCGTGGGCAGCAGTCACATTCCCAGTGAGTGACCGACACACAAGGGCAGTTTGGGCAGCTCTCACGGGCCCAGCTGTTTCCTGTGGGGATGGGGCAGGGGGGTGTGGCTGAAGGAATCGGAGTAAAGACAGTTCTGGGAAGCTGTGCCAGGGACTGGCAGTAACCGAGTCAAGCCCAGGGAAGACAGGGGAGACACCCAGGGGAGGAAGCAGGTCCCAGTCTGGCTGAGACTCTGCACTGGGTCCCGAGGGAGGGAACCAGCTCTGCGGACCCGGGAGGCAGGGCCAGTTCAACAGAACGAGCATCGCCTTGCAGGGGAGGTTGACTAACCAGAGGGGCGCGGGGCCATGCACTCAGCAGCACGCGGGGCGTGGAGCACTGGGTGACAGTGCAGGATCCGAAAGCAGCTGGTGCTGGGAGAGGAGCCACCAGGAGCCTGGCAGGCTGGGTTCTCATTCGTTCCAAGGCTGTGTGAGAACTGAGCCCAGTGGCGGCCAGTGTGGGCAGAGACCAATGTCAAAGGACAGTGTGCTCTGGAACCAGACTCATCTGCCTTAACATAGGAGGTGACACTAAGTTTGTGGCCTGTAGAATCCGTATCGGCATCGGAGGTGAACCCCCAGACCCTCGACCACTTGCCAGGGAGCGGGCCAGGCATTGCTGTCATTTCCGTGTGGCCTTCACGGCTCAGGCAGCCCGTCTGAGTGAGCATCTGGATAACATCGGGAAGAATGACACTCAGAGCATCCGTCGATGATTTCAGTAGACAGTTCCACGATCAAAAAGAAATCATGGTTAGAAAGAACATCCGTATACTTCCCACTTGGTGATAAGGGCAAAACTAGTACCTGTTTCTTAACTCGGGGTTGGTCAGCAGCGATGGCGAGTGACCCTGACACAGAATCGCCGTGTGGTCCTCTGTCGTAGCACTGCCACGGCAGCATGGTAGCCCTGCACACTTTTTCTCTCATCGATTCTTTCTAAATACTCTCCATTCCCAAGTTTGTTTTATGCCCTCCAGTTCTTTGTCAATAAACCGCCTAGCTCCAGACAGGCTTCTCAGCAAGGCACAACCTTTTCGTTTTCATTGGTTTTACTTTGTTCTTCACCAAATTTATTTGGGAGCCCAACTGGCTGAATGAATGAATGAATGAATATTTATTGTATTCCAAAGATTCAGTGATGGAGAGGGAAGAACTGAAATGTCGCCCAAAACTTGCTTTCTGCTCACGGTAACATTGCCGAGCATGATAACAATAAATACTGTCTACTGAAATAACAGCTAATTAGGTACCACATCTGACTAGAGGGTTAGAAAGCGTCATAGAGTTACCTCTCCTAATATACAGTAATCATCCCAAGAAAAATTAAACTAAGGAAGGATTAACATTCTTCTTGACTAGCAGTGCTTCTCAAAGCATTATGCTCGTACTTTGTCATAAGTTATTTTTCATTCGCATTCCACGCCTCCTAGTTGGAGCCTATTCATTTTTCTTCTCCTTTTGAGAGTAAATGAAGCCACATGGAAACCTGTGTTGTTATTATTTAGTGTGAAAACACAGACCCTCATCGTAGCTAATGAGTCTGATCAATGCCGGGCTGTATCCACCCCGTCTTGTTTGCGTGTGTGTTTTTATACGGAAGGCAGCACAGGCTGAGCAGCCATCACGCCAGGTTACAGATGGGGTCGTGGACTGTCCTCGGACAGCCAATCAGAGGGGTCAGTCAGAAGTGATGACTTAATCACCCTGGCAGACTCCGCTGCCCTCAGAGAAGCCCACCCAGAGTCATCTCATTTTCCTGCAATATTTTATTTTATTTTATTTTATTCTTCGCCACGACTAAATGGTTTCACTGTGTGTTTTCCCCCCTCTGGTGTGCCCCCACGAGTGTAACGGAAATGTGAATAGGTGGTAGGTGGTCTCATTTCAGCTAAAGAAGCTGCCCTTGGAGCCCGATGAGCCAGAAGCAGCTATGTAATTGGGGTTCTGTGGATTTTTCTGCGTTACTGGGTTATTAGTATGTATGAAAAACGCTGGGAGTGGAGCAATACTAGCTGTTTATTTCTCAAATGACCAAGGAAAGTCATTCTTTCCGGCATGTTCTCTTTGCTTCCAAAAGGGACCTTTCTTTTCCTTATTCCTTCACGGAAACTCTGATACTACGTCAAGTAGTAACGATGATGATAATTTTATTGACCAGCATCACACAGTTCATGCTTTACGCTCTTCACATGTATGAGAAAGAAATAGTCGTTTATTTCCGTTACATTTTTTACCCCCGGTGGTGATTTGCCACAGGAAGAGAAAGGATAACATGTATTTTTTTTTCTCATGATCGTGTTCAAATCCCCCCTTTTTTTTTTCTTGATTGAGGTCACTTTTATAAAAATGCATGTCAGCAAATAATGGTTGACAGTTTTCTCTGCACTTAACCACATTAACGCACCTAACAGTGATGCAGAGAAGAGCATCTTGGATGGACTGTCACCACGACCCGACCGTAGGCGGACCCCACACCCCCGGCCCCCACCACGGAACTCGCCCCTGCACAGGACAGCTGGGCACTCCGCTTTCCCCAGAGTGTCCAGAGCGGCAGTCGGGCAAACAAGCTCAGTGCGGCCCAGTCAGGTGACAGGACACCGCACGCCAGGGCCTCCTGGTGTAAACGCAGGTGTGGCCACCAGGGCGTCCCCACGGACCGACTCGGGGGCCCCCACTGTGCTCTCTGCACCCTCAGTCTGTGGAGAAGCAGCAAGGGCCTGGGCTCTCGTCAGAGATTCAGAGCGACTGTTTTTCCCCCTCACGTCTCGATGGACGGCTGATCTTGCTCATCGTCAGTTTGCTTTGCACCAGCCGGGGCACGAGGTGTCCCCGGGAGCTGGCCTCTCTCCCCCGTCCCCGCCCTCGGCCCCTCGTGCATGCCTCCCTCGGGGCGGCTGTGAGAACTAAGCTGATTCTCGCACCTGAGGAGACGGCGACAGTGGTTGGCTCAGGGAAGCTGAGGGTGAAGAGAAGACCGACCTCAAGGTACCTTTAGGTACTTTTCACAAAAAGTACCTAAATTCTCCACTTACCAGGCGGAGCTGTGTGCCTCAGATCTGGCTTGTCTCGATGACAGAAGCTGGTTGTGACTGATCAGACTCATTATGTTTGTCGCCTGTGTTCTCCCAGAGGTGTCATTCTACTCAAGGTATCTTAGCAAGTTTTCCATCTTGTTGCCATTAAAAAAAAAAAAATCAGAAATTCCAAAGTTCTCGTTCAATACTTAAAAGTCAACATTCAGAAAGCCACTTTGGTTTCATCCCAATCTTTCCTAAGGAGAACATAATATAACAGGGACTGAAGCGACATAGTTACCTCCCTAGGAGATAGGGAAGCCTGTAACATTTTGGGGTGCCTCCCTATAACGGAAGAGCCCTTGACAGGGCATGTGGTCATTGGCAGGCTGGCATGCCTCCCGTTGGTGGCAGTTCTTATGAAAATGACCAGTTACAAAACTCTTTTGAGAAAAGCTCAGAAAGCACAGGTGCTTTCGATCCCTGTCGTCTGCCGTACAGCGAGATCTGAAGTATTCTGCCTGAGCCGTGGTCGCATCGTCGTGGAGAGAGAGAAACGTTCCAGGTGGTCTTTGTGGCTAGAGTCTTAATTTCAGCTCTTTTGTGAATTCCCCTCTTCCGCTCCCCTCTTTTTCTGCCTGTAAATCTTTTATGGGCCGGAAGCTTGTAATGTGCGCCATCACGACTGTCCTCTCAGGGGTCAGCATAGGTGTGACATTGAGAAACGTGACGGTGACTCTGTAAAACCTCTGTAAAAAATTGCAGGTTTAAGACGGCACGTCTTATTGAATCTCGGGTGAGAGGTGGTTAGCTCATCAAGTGGTGATGCCCAGGGTTAAGCAGGTTCCACCACGAGCTCACCCGTGTGTGAGAAATCGGCCCTGTCACCGTCCCCTCAACCCACTCCCGTCCCCCGGGTCCTCCGTCGTCCAGGGTCAGCCTGTGTTAGCGCCGGCTGCCCCGACACAGCCCCCGCCCCCCGCCCCGTACTCATCACAGGACACAGGCAGAGGCTGGAGCGGCCGCGTGGGAGCGTGTGTGTGCTGGGAACTGCGGCGAGCGTGCACGTGGTGCTCCGTGTCCCGCCTCCTCTCGGTCCCTGCGATGTGAGGGGACCCGAGGTGCAGGCAGGGGCAGCTGTCGCCAGGGTCGTGCGCAGATCCCCGCAGGTGACTCGAGCCCCACAGACTTCGGGTAGCGGCTCTGCCGTGCAGATGTACCTCGTTTTCATTTTCATGAGCCACAGCTGGGCTCCCGGCTGCACACTGAAGGTCAGCGCGTTGAGTGAGGCGAGTCAGGTCCTGGCAGGGCCGCCATTCCGACGGCCAGGGGTTGGGCAGCCCCGTCCTAGGGCCCTCTGCACGTGGGGGCAGGGGCAGAGGAGAGGAGGGAGGGCCAGGTGCCACACTCACGAGGAGGCAGGGCCCAGGGTGAGGCTCTGCCCCACAAGGCAGCTGTTCGCCAACTAGACAGCTCCCGCCGGAGGGGAGGCCTGCGATGGCAGCAGGGCTGTGCCAGACGGGAGCAGCCTGCTTTATGTCACGAGACCATGCTCCACTTCGGCACAGGCGGGACAGTGAGGTATGGCCCTCCTCCCCCACGAGCTCCAGCTCAGTGAAAGCCTGTCCGAGCAGGAAGCAGTGGCCCGGAGAGCCGCCCTCCTCCAAGGCGCTCCACCTACTGTGCGTGTGACCCATGTGTAACACCTACTGCGCGTGACCCACGTGTAACGCCTACTGCGCGTGACCCACGTGTAACGCCTACTGTGCGTGACCCACGTGTAACCCCTACTGTGCGTGTAACCGCACGTGTAACCAGCAGATGCATCCAAAACTAAACAAGTGCTTGCTATATCTGGTCCCCTCCCCCAGCCCTGGAGGGAGGGAGCTCTTAAAATTTCCGTTTCCATTAGACTTTCTGGTCTTTAAACAGATAGGGCTAGACGGTGACCAGGACGCTGGCCAGTACCTTAACAAGTAACAAGGCAAAATGTCACTCTTGGTCAGATGAGAAGGAAATTCATGGCACTCAGAGGAACCTTCAAGGGAATGCGTTTCAGACGCTTTCTTCATAGAAATGTAAATGCGATGAATACATTAAATCAGATTTCCTGCCACGAACCAGGATCTGCTTCCAGAACAGTCGATCTTGGTGTCTCCGTGGACAGGCACCCTGCCAGCAGGGCGCCCCCGTACCCCCGCCATCTCTGGGCTCCGAGGACACAGCGTGTCCCAGGCACGGCCAGTCCTGTGAGGCTGTGGAGTCGCAGCCTCGCTGTAACTGATGCACGTCTCTGAGGCTCCTTGCAAAACGCCCCGAAGGTGGGGTGCTCACCTGCCACGGGCAGAGGGAGGAGGGAGCCCCGCCAGGAGCCAGCCTCAGCCCTGGCTCGAGGTTCCCGTACGTACATCAGGAGATGAGAAGGGTGACTCCCGAGTTCTCCGGCCCTCGCTCTGCTCTGCTGTCTGCTGGGGACTCCGGGTGCGAGCATAGCGTGGAGCTCTGGCCTCGGGCTCCGGGCGGCTCCGGCCGCAGGCGCGGCCAGCGTCCCTGGTCACCGCGGCGGCAGTTCTGACACCGCGGGCTTCATCCTCAGCTCTGGAGGAAAGCGCTGAGGGTGTGGCCGCTGCTGCCAGTCCCGGTTCCCAGGGCAGTTTAATTCAGTTTGGCGTGGACTTGCTCTGCTGTCTTCGCACCTGAGACGCTGGCCCCTGGGTGCACCCCCCGCCCTCAGTCTGGCTGTCCTTTGGGTCTCGCGTGTAGTGAGTCCTCGAGCTTCCTCTCCGTGGGAGGATATGTGATCCTCATTCCTTAGCGGCACCATGAGTGGTCTTCTCGTGCTCGGCTTCTCCCCTGAAATGCCCAGCACGCGTGCCCCGACCGGCATCAGGGATCCTTCAGGGTGGACTCGAGCGCTGCTTCGGGGACACACCCTCTGCAGCCCGCCCTCCCCCCCCACCGGGTGCTGGGCGTCTGTCCTCTGGGTTCCCACGCCACAGGTCGGGGCACGACGCGCCTCCCCCGGGGGAAACGACCGACGGTTCTCTCCGCCGCGACAGCACGGGCTCCATGAGGCGCAGGACGATCTGCGTCCACGTGCCCCTGCGTGACGCCGATCGCCGCCTCCCTCCTCACACGTCTGTGTGCGCGTCGTCCGCCGTGACGCACCGGCGGCGCCCTGCGGGCGTCACGTGGAGCGAGGGCGTCCCGTGTCCCACACGCCGTGTCGGCGCGCGGATCACACTGTGACCCGTGAGCCTCGTCCGAGTCCTTCCAGCACATCGGTCTCCGTGCAAGTCCTTGCAACCCGGGAAGGCCCCGTCCCACCCGCCACCGAGCCTCCTGAGCCCCCCGCTCGGTAGCTCCTCCTCTTGAAATGGGAGCTCCGTGTGTCACGGCCACCGTCACCCTCCCGTGACTCCCCCACGCCCGGCAAGCTGACGCTCTGGCCCCCCCACCCCACAACAATGGCCTTGGGTGAATTCCCTAAGAACGTGTTATTGTCAGACCCGAAAGGACACTCAGACGTGTTCATTGCGGCGTCGAGCGGCGCTCACTCTGACCGCCTTGTTCTCGCGACGGTCCCCACGCAGCTCCCGGGGAACCGGCGGCTGCTGCCCCCCTAATGGCCCTCCGCCCTGTCCCCGCGGACCCCATGGTTCTGCCCCCGGCCCGTGGCTCTCTTCACCCTCCAACCCCTCTCCGTGGCCCCGCCATAGCATGGGACGCACGGCGCCTTCTCTCCGGCCCACGGTCACGTTGCGTGCAGCCCGCCCAGGCCTGTGCTGGTCAGTCTCCCCCAGAACAGCCCCCTCGTGTGTCCGCTGCTCGCGTGAGGGTCCTGCAGCGTGCCTCGTCCCCGCCTGGCGCCCACAGCCAGCCAGCGGCCCGGGGGTTTGGGCCTCCATCGGTTTTGCGGGGCCGTTGGCCTCGGGCTCCGGCCGCTCTGCCTGCCTCCTGCGTCTCTCTCCTGTAACGCGGCTTCCCCCGTCGCCGAAAAGGACTCTTCCAGCGTTTAAATCTGAGCTTGCCGCCTTGGCCACTTAAATCTTATATGTTGGACCATCGCCTTTTAGAGAAAATTTCCATTTCTGACACCAGGCCCCCTGAGGCCCGGTGCCCACTGTCTCCATTATCAGGAGTCTCCACGGTTGATGTTGCACTGAGGCGTACATTCCAGGCTTTTTTGGAAAAGTCCGTTCTGCTTATCCCTAAACATTCCATCCTCACTCCAGACTCTCATCTACAAACCGCATGGGTTAAGGAAGGCAGCGGGCATACGAGCAGACCCCACATCTCAGGGCCGCTGTTCTATGCGTACGCGCTTCCTGCCTTCGAGAATAAACACAGCCGCTCTGAATTATTTAGCCTCGCATGCCCCGACAGCACCCCCTCTCCCCTCTTCCCTCTTCCCCTTGTGCGTGGAAGACCCTGGCAGGCGTTCGCTGCACATGGTCCCGACAGTAATTCCCCATCATTTAAGTACCAGAGCCAAGTGCCATTCCCGTTCCGTTTAAATTAGACAAAACCCAGAGCTGCGGCTGGCAAGTGATGCCAGTCCGCCGGGGAAATTAAAGGTTCGGCGAGAACGGGGCCCATTACAATAAAAGCGTTTGCGCAGCCAGCCATTCCATCTACCCCGTGGCTCTGATGCTCCTCAGAGTGGGATGAAATATGAAGCGAGAGGACCTCGGGACGTCGTTTGAGGAATCTGTTTTCGTTGGAAATGGTGGCAGCATTCTGTGCTGGGCGTGAAGGCTGCGGATGGAGCACGGCGGTGTGGCCGGCCCCACAGAGGTCCGGACGGGCCACGGGCCCGTATCCGGACGCCACTGTGTGTCAGGTGCTTTCGACTCCGACAGACGTGCTGAGTGAACGTGTGCGTGAGGCCCTTGCTGCCCTCCCTCCCTCCCTCCCTGCATCCCCGCAGCGCCCGCACAGCATCCATGCAGCATCCCCGCAGCGTCCCCCGCAGCGTCCGCGCAGCGTCCCCCGCAGCAACCGCACAGCATCCCCGCAGTGTCCCCCGCAGCAT